>JAWQFJ010023717.1:30000-52500 GCA_034096865.1 Theodoxus fluviatilis | reverse complement strand
CTCTCTCTCTCTCTCTCTCTCTCTCTCTCTCTCTCTCTCTCTCTCTCTCTCTCTCTCTCTCTCTCTCTCTCTCTCTCTCTCTCTCTCTCTCTCTCTCTTTCTGTCTGTCTGCCTGCCTGTCTGTCTGTCTGTCTGTCTGTCTGTCTGTGTGTGTGTGTGTGTGTGTGAGTGTGTGTGTTTGTGTATGTGTGTGTGTGTGTGTGTGTCTGTCTGTCTGTCTGTCTGTCTGTCAGTGTGTTTGTGTGTATGTCTGTCTGTGTGTTTGTGTGTCTGTCTGTGTGTTTGTGTGTCTGTCTGTCTGTGTGTATGTGTGTCTGTCTGTCTGTGTGTTTGTGTGTCTGCCTGTCTGTGTGTTTGTGTGTCTGTCTGTCTGTGTGTTTGTGTGTCTGTCTGTCTGTGTGTTTGTGTGTGTGTGTGTCTGTCTGGCTGTCTGTCTGTGTGTGTGTGTGTGTGTGTCTGTCTGGCTGTCTGTCTGTGTGTGTGTGTGTGTGTCTGTCTGTCTGTCTGTCTGTCTGTCTGTCTGTCTGTCTGTCTGTCTGTCTGTCTGTCTGTCTGTCTGTCTGTCTCTCCTCCCTCTCTCTTTCTTAGATACGACCATATCCACACTCACACGCCCTCACACACTTATGAATGCTTACACAAACGCATGCACGAGCTCACACCAATCTCTCACGCGCATTTGCACGTGCGCGTAAACACGCCCACAGAGGCATACATATACGCATTCTCATGCTCGCTCACTCACACATGCACACTTGCGCAAGCCCACGCACATACACATGCACGCACGATTATTATGCAT
This sequence comes from Theodoxus fluviatilis, assembly GCA_034096865.1. NCBI lineage: Eukaryota > Metazoa > Mollusca > Gastropoda > Cycloneritida > Neritidae > Theodoxus > Theodoxus fluviatilis. The sequence goes on along the minus strand of JAWQFJ010023717.1, from coordinate 51,698 downwards.
TTAAATGCACGCACTCGCGCGCACTCAAACGTAGACGCAAATTCAGAGAGAATCGCTCACGCGAAAGAATATTAAACATATAACTAAATTTTCAAATCATGGCAGGTTCCTTTGCTCTGGTGCGGGTTAATTAAATTTTGTTGAAGTTTCATATCAAGGGGAAAATCAAACTTAGGCACGAGATGGGACATCCATCAATTTTCCAGCTCCCGCTCCGGCTTGCAATATAGTAAAGGAGGACTGCTAGAGACAGGCAGGAACTGCGGAACTACCATAGGGCATCGATCCCTGATAGACCTAATCACATCGCTTTAGATTAAACCTTGGCAGGCACGGAGAAGCAAATTGCTCCTAAGCCCAGACCTAATGGTTCGATCTGCCTTCTCGGGACGGCAACAATGATCTCCGTCCAGTCTCCAGAAGCTGGGCCTGACTGCCACTCCAACGAGGCGGACAGAGGCTCCTGGTTTGAATGCGGCCTCCTCTACCTGCTCCGCGCTGCTGTCCCGGCGGTAGGTGCTTCGGAACTGCGCTGAGTACTGCTTACTCCGTCATTTCCCCCGCCCTAATGAATTTCCTGTGTCTTGCAGTCCAAACCCTTCTCTCACGCCACTGGACGCAGCTCATGCAAGTCCCACATTGATCTATAATCACGGTGAAATTAGGTTGAATGCTTCCAATGAAAGTTTCGAGTATTTCATTAACTTGCTACAGTGGTGAGAAGTGTCGTTTTGAAGTTCGATGTAGCTAGTTAATGTTCATATGGCATGGCCTTGATATTCAGGGTCATTTTCCACGAAATCGCTTCGTCCAGATAGAAGAACATGCTCATAAAGCATTTAATGAATTTCAGTGGTTGGTAGGTCACATTGATCTTGACAAGATTAGCCCTCTCTGACCTCAAGGAGGGTGCTTTGACCTAAACCTTTGATGCGTGTAGCATTTACACACACACACACACACACACACACACACACACACAAACACACACACACACACGCACGCACGCGCGCGCGTTCACACACACATACACATACACACACGCACGCACGCATTCACACATAAACATACACACACACGCGCGTTCACACACACACATACACGCACTTACACTCACATACACACGCAGACACACGCAGACACACGCAGACGTGTACACTCACGCGCGCACACACACACACACACACACTCACACAAACAAACACACACACACACACACACACACACACACACACACACACACATACACTAACACTTCTCCCCAAATTTAAAGTTAAAAGATCCGGTTGTTCTTGTCACAGTAATCATGAATTCAAGCTGACTAACCTGGTTTAATCCAGCCACACTGGCAAGTGCAAAACAGTCAAGGGAAACCATCCGTTGTGAAGGAGCTTCTACAGAAAAATATGATGATTAAAGTAAGAATTAGATACATGTGTAGGTCCTTGAAATTTTTCCCCCAATGGTGTTTCTCATTTCGCCTCGCCTCGCCTCGTGTCGTCTGATCTGATCTGGACTGGTCTGGTCTGGTCTGCTCTGGTCGGATCGGGCCTGGTCTGGTCTGGTCTGGTCTTTTCTGGTCTGGTCTGGTCTGATCTGGTCTGGTCTGGTCTGGTCTGGTCTGGTCTGGTCTGGTCTGGTCTGGTCTGGTCTGGTCTGGTCTGGTCTGGTCATGTCTCGTTTCGTCTCGTTTCGTCTCGTTTCGTCTCGTTTCGTCTCGTCTCGTCTCGTCTCGTCTGTTCTCTCGTTTCGCACATGCGGGCGCGATCGCTAAATTTTGCTATTTTCGCCCACCTTTTCATTCTGAAAATTAACGTAGTTCTCTCGACCTGAGATGACTGTCCCTCTTCGGACTCGGTGTGGTCATATATAAATATCTATGGTGTGGTCTACAAACTCAGCCTCTTCCGTCAATACAGTTCTCAACACAGAGTAAAGCTGTTGTTTTTTTCGTTGATTTGATATGAATAGGTACACAGACAGATTTTAACAGAAGCATGCCTGATTGAAAACGTATTACATTTCGGCAACAAGTCTCAGGAGCACTTAACCCGTCAAACTTGTGAGTATGCTTATACATGTACGTCGTATTTACCTGTTTTGCTAGAGGAAGACTGCTGAACCTATTATTATTTTAACGATTGTCCCCGTTTTATCGTGCGACCTAAATTTCTTGTGTTCTGCGGTTTTTAATGAACGAGTAAATACTATCCTTGAAGCCAGCAGATGTTGTTGCAGAAAGTACCTCTTCGAGAGGAACTTGCTTCCACGTTATGAACATGGCTGTAAAAACTACGCGTTGGTTTTGATCTGAAGAAGGCCATGCCTTTGAATCAATGTCGGACAGTCGCAGAGAAGCATGAAAGCCAAAACCAAGTATCCATTAGAGCTGTCTGACCGTTAAATGGATGGCAGTGGTCTGCAACCGACTTTTTTCTGACATTTCAAGGAGGAAGTTTAAATATTCGTGCTTTTGCGCATGAACACTTCCTTGAAACGCAACAGGAAAGAAAATGGGGCAGCTGTGCTGAGAAGAAGGATGAGTTTAGGGCGTAACTTTGTCCTTTACCTCATGAAACTTAATTGGACGACTAATTCGCCCCTGCTTGCAGCAGAACGTAAACAGAAATAAATGAATGTGTTTTTCGCAAATCTCTTTATGTACCCGTTCATTTTTCACGTGTGCATGCATGCGTGTTTGTAGGGGGGCGGGCTGATGGGGGAGATAGGAGGTTTGCGGTGTGTGCAAATGGAGCTGAACAGATGGAGGCCTATCAGATGTTTTGTCGAGGGAAATTCACGGTGGTTGGAATGGAACTGCACGGCCCTGCTTGAGGCATATGAGTGATCTAGTGGCACCTTCTTGCTCAACCCACGCAGCATTGTCTACGCATATTGATTCGCTGTATCTTCCTGGTGTTTCTCCTTCATCTCGAGGCCCCATCATTGCTTCGAACAGACGTCCTGTCTTGTCCACAATAGTGTACTTCTCCACGGGGAAATCAGGAGTTCATTCCGTGGCAACTGGGTCAGATGACACAAAAGCACTGCCCTACCGTGTACCGAGTTTTCGGACTGTCGTTTCGAAGAAAAACGTAACTTGCACACGGCCTCTGGCCGTGATTTATTATCACCCAGCTCTTTGTTTTCCTCCAGTCTTATACCTAACATGGTTTATGGTGTATACTTTGACACAGACAAATGTTAAACAACAAACACACTCGGAGTGCAGTCTGCATGTTTATGTTGGGACGTTTAAGGAAACATAAGCAATTACATCACGTTGCGTTGGAATGAGACTTTATTCATCTTTGTATTCACTACGACCTCACCGTGTCAATTAGACTTGCTAAATACGGTTTAGTAAGCACCTTTCTTTCGAACAGGCACATTTTCCCGGTACGCTTGATCTTCTAACAATTGACCAAAGCAGACCATAGTTAGACCCGGGCGGAGTCTTGTTTAGCGAGCTGCAAAGCAAACGATAGGTGCTGTTGTCAATGGAGACCAACAGATGTTGGGCATCGCCGCCTGTCTCCAACCGCATCCCCCTGTGGGTTCGGGGTAAGAATTGACCCACCGCGTCTTCCTACGCGATTCGTAAGAGGCGAATAACTAGGGACACCGTGACTTGATTTGCGTTTACTCTACACTGTTCAAGTGATGTTCCTGCTTAATGGCCTTATATAACCTACAAAGGCTGATAGGCCGAAAAACACCATCCATCCATCCATCCTCCAACCGCACTATTCCCCCCATTTTCCCCACCTGTTACAGTTAATAAAAGTAGGAAGAAATGAAATCGACAGAATGGGTATGCAAACATTGCCAAATGCACATGCAACTACACGCATATACACACGCATGAACGAGCTAAAATCCACAGACAGAAACATGCCCCCGTGCACGCAAATTATTGGCGCACACTCGCGCACATGCACAGACACATCCATTTTTCAATTCACATATCGACAAAAAGCAAAAACAAATGCACACATTCACTTCACCTCAGACCCAACTATTCAGAAGAGAGCGTCACTCCTCGCCTCCTGGCACTATTTATGTCGAAAAGAAAGGACATTCCCATCACCCCTCTAACATCATCTCTTCTTCCTTTGCCTCTTTTCGTCTACCATCCCATAATAGTACTCTACTACGTCCTTTGAAGTCGACTGCATCGTGCCTTTCAATCAGCGCTCGACCCCTTAAGAAGTGTTACCCGCGTAGTTTGCAAAGAGACCAACCCATTCTGCTTCATCGCACAAAGTCTTGAACACGTCCAGCAGAAAGAGACGCACACAAACAGAGAAACAGTCATACTACCGCGATTGCGTATTCGAATTTCTGGCAATGAAAGGAATTTGATTTATGTGGCAGTACATCTCAGTACCTTGGGCTGACGATCGATTTATTTCCTTGCGCACGCCCCGGGAATGCGTCTCAGGAACCTCCAGGACGACATCCGAGACGATTCGGAGAGGAAAGCACCATTAAAGGAGTGCAGATGGTACTGTCTGATCAATATGGGCTTGACAGCTGGCTGGTCTGAGACAAAGGAAGACAAGCCATTAGTGTGGCACAGGCACGAGAGCTCGAAAAGTCTTTAATTTCAGACGCTATAAAATATTCTGAGACCGTAGAAGCGACCGAGTCTAACAATGTTTAGCTGTAATGCAGTGCACCATGACGTCTGGAGACAGTCTGCAAAGGGCATTGTGCTGGCAATGAAAGTCTTATGACCTTTGAGAAAATCAAACGAGGTGAGGTAAATGTACGCAATTAACCCTGAAAAGAAATGTATACATAAAGATCTGCCATCTGGATACCACTGAATTTGAAATAAATGCACTTTCATCCCGTAAAATAATGAGTGGGGCTACAACTACTGATGTGATGTCGTTGATGCTAATGCTGTTGGCACCAGACGTAGCGTTGGTGCTCATTTTCCTGTGTCTTTTTACAGTTGCCATTACCGATCTTGCCAAGCCTGCGCAACGTGTTTAGGAACTAAAAAATATCACACAAACGGCACAGTCGGACGAGCATCTCAGGGACATGTGTGATGATATATTCCCCGAGGACTAAAGTCTGAGCACCATAAAAGCCTGCTTCTGATTTTTCAGACACCTTGTGGTCCTCTGCAGACATTTCCTCTTTTCCACACATTTACTGATGAGCAGTCTATCTCGAATCTTGATTGGCTCTGTTTTCTGCGTGCATGTACGTCACTTCCGCTCCCTTGCAGACCGTGCAGCACGTGGAGGAGCAAGGAGCGAGATGTCAGCAACTGTACCCCGGGCTCCACGGGCAGCTCGCCACGCTTCACTGCCTCCAAGATCCACTCCAACCCAGGGGAGGAGGCCCTGCAGGCCAGGAGACAGGTGAGAAGGAGACTTGTGGTTACGTCGGCAGACACTTGAAAAGATAAATACATGTAGATAGATGAGCAGAGGGGGAAGACAAACAAGCCAAGAGCCAGATGAGAAGACGAGAAGACGAGAAGATTTGTGATTAGGGGACAGTTGAGCAGGTCATGAGGTATGTGAGCTGACTGAGTCGAGAGAGAGAGAGAGAGAGAGAGAGAGAGAGAGAGAGAGAGAGAGAGAGAGACGGGAGAGCAAGTCAGGAGGCAGGTGTGCACACCACAACGTGTTAAGCAGGCCAAGAAACGTGTGAGAAGGGAACAGATGAGGAAAGGCGGTTAGTGGGACGGCTATTAAGCAGGTGAGGACGAGAACGGTGGGAGGCAAGGATACAAGAAAGCAGAGGACCGGTGAGCTGACCATCAACCAGCCGATTGGGATACATAGAAACACATCAGATGAGCAGTTCAAGACATAAATCAGCAAAGGTGGGTCGGTACAATAGGTTGAAGAAGTGGTGGCAAGGTTAGCAGGTCAGACGAAAGATGAGAATAACGGTTAGCAAAAGATGGGTCCGCTGGTTCGGAGAATGATGGGTACGAAACAGATGGGCAAGCCGAGAGACGCGTAGCAACAAAACACGTCGACAGTAAACAGTTAAGCAAGGAAACAAGTAAAAAGGTCACGATACGATAGGTAGAAAATCAGACAAGCAGAAGATAGAGAACAGACAAAAGATGTTGCAGAAAGTCGGCAGCATTTGTGACGTTCTTTGTGACGTTTTGAACCGCAAGCAACAGAGATATCATGAAAGAATAAACACTTTAGCCATCAGATGCCTCTCCAAAAAGTGTCTTTAAACAGCCCGTAGACACCCGAGATTGAGTCTGCCCAAATCCTGCAACTCTGAATTCTCTCTATCAGGATTCGCGCTTGACCTGGTGACAGTGAAGGGGGAAGCTATGCTTGATGAGGGGACTTGGCCTGATTAAAGAGGCAATGCGAAACTCATTAGGCAGATGCTCACCACAAATTCTCTCTCTCTCTCTCTCTCACTCTCTCTCTCTCTCTCTCTCTCTCTCTCTCTCTCTCTCTCTCTCTCTCTCTCTCTCTCTCTCTCTCTCACACACACACATATTCTATGTCTGTCTGTCCGTCTGGCTGGCTGGCTGGCTGTGTCTGTGTGTCTGTCTGGTTGTCTGCCTGTGTGTCTATCTGTATGTCTGTCTGTCTGTGTGTTTGTCTGTGTGTCTGTCTATCTGTCTGTCTGCCTGCCTGCCTGTCTGTCTGTCTGTCTGTCTGTCTGTCTGTCTGCCTATGTGTCTGTCTGTCTGTCTATCTATGTGTCTGTCTGTCTGTCTGTCTGTGTGTCTGTGTGTCTGTCTGTCTGTGTGTCTGTCTGTGTGTCTGTCCGTGTGTCTCTGTCTGTGTGTCTGTCTGTCTGTGTGTCTGTCTGTCTGTCTGTCTGTCTGTCTGTCTGTCTGTCTGTCTGTCTGTCTGTTTGTCTGTCTATCTGTCAGTCTGTCTATCTATCTGTCTGTCTGTCTATCTGCCTATGTGTCTGTCTGTCTGTCTCTGTCTGTCTGTCTCTCTCTTTCTCTCTCTCTCTCTCTCTCTCTCTCTCTTTCTTTCTCTCTTCCTCTTTCTCGTCTCTGTTCTAGAGGCGATCTGGTTTTTCATTCCCTCTGCAGCTGTTTTCCTCGTCTATGCACGCAGCCTCCCTACAAATTTCAGTGGCTTACATACGATTGCTTTAAGGCCAGGACCGTGATGCAGAGTTTCAAAGCGCAGTCCATCGCTGGAGAAAAATGAGAGGCGGAATTTGAAATAAATGACTGTGCATGAGAAACAAGAGTAAAATGCAAGAAAAGGTTTTCGAGAAAAAGCTGCGCAAACTACGTTTCCTTGATATTTACGTTTCTGTTTAAAAAAGAAAATAAATTTCCTTCACGAAAAAAGTTTTCTTTGGGGAATATGCATAAATAAACAAATAAAACTGTGGTTGCAATATTAGATGTTGTCATTTTTCGCAGTTTAGCGTTGTTTTCTCATGGACGGTCGCATATTTTCTTTGATGTGGGTGTGTGATGACGTATCCACTTTTGCTTTCCTGTGTGATGACGTATCCACTTTTGCTTTACTGTGCGATGACGTATCCACTTTTGCTTTACTGTGCGATGACGTATCCACTTTTGCTTTACTGTGCGATGACGTATCCACTTTTGCTTTACTGTGCGATGACGTATCCACTTTTGCTTTACTGTGCGATGACGTATCCACTTTTGCTTCACTGTGCGATGACGTATCCACTTTTGCTTTACTGTGCGATGACGTATCCACTTTTGCTTCACTGTGCGATGACGTATCCACTTTTGCTTTATTGTGCGATGACGTATCCACTTTTGCTTCACCGTGGATCGAGCGGGAACAGGTCAACTGCAGGTCTGAAGTGTATAACGTCTGAATGACTGCCACTTTGGTACGTTGACACAGCAGCAAAAGAGTTTTCTATTAGAAGTCGCCTGTATTAGAAAGACAATGGCGGGTGAAATGATTCCGAATCGTGTCCAATTGTGAGCATTGCATTTGACGAAAATTTGCTCTGCCGTCGTTTGTTTAGTCTTTGAGATTGCAACGACTTTATCCTTTGCTTCAGAGTACCAAGGCGCAGTCAGACAGGAGTTTTATAATCATGATCACCATCTGCACTGCAACATACGTCTGTCTTCGAGTCTTCCAGCACCATGAGTGCCGCGTGCCTTTAACGCACTATTCGATTGACGCATTCCTTCTCCGTTCTCCTGTATGAGTTTTGACTGACGAAGGATTTGTAGTCGAAGATGCGCGGTTATCATTTTATTCATTTTTGCCTCTACAACACAATCGACCTTTTAAAGAAAACCTTCTTGTTCTCTGTTAGATACAGTGCCGTACAAGGACAAACACCAAACTTGCACGTTTCACAATTACCGTTGACCCTAAATATGACTTTTGAAGCAAGAAACTAAAGGTTCAGTTGACTTGCGCCATCCTGATGATCATGCATCGTATGGTCACTTTCCTGACCAAGTACTACTTCTAACAAACTGCTCCTTAGTTTCCAATTCTGCGGATACTGTGTCTTCTTGAGGGTATAAGTCTGTCTTCTGAGTTAACGACAAAGTCCACGTATCAGAAGAACCTGACTGAGATGGAAGTACGGCAGTCGCTCCAGGACAGTGACTCCTGCTTGCACGCCAAAGAGATCCACACAGAAGATTGTCTCGAACATGCTACACTCAAACAATTTACAGAAGACGGATCGGTTTGTTTTCTGGTCAAGTCCCCGCCCATTACTGAATTCCGAAAGGCCGACTTGGAAGTGGATGCTGACACTGGAAGGTCGATGAACGATTGCAGAGCACAAAATACGATGGGGCTGAATTAGTAAGGTGAAGTACAGGGTCAAGAAAAGGATGGGTAACTGTCAATTAAATCGACTACTTAGCACATCTTCGGATTAAAACAGAGGGCCCGAGACAGATCCTGCTTTGCGATGAAAAATGTTTCGTCTTGATGAGAGGGGAAAGATTTCCGAATAAAGACCTCAGCTGTCAATGCCACGTATTAAGTCTCTTGAGGAAGGACCAAAAGACCCTCGTCATGACAGGTCGTAATGGCGTGCACAGCAGCCTCGTCTCAGCGGTCTTTTCGTCTGCAACACTCGTACAGGAGCAAGAACCGCGATAAGAATGTGAGACGTCTGGCCCAGGAGAACATTAAAAAAATGTTCTTTTTGTTGGCGGAACCAGTGATCTATGGATTCGAGGTATGAGGGGTTGGGAATGGGTGGGTGAGGTTGGCATTTTGTATTTAAGTGTTTTAAATCCAAATTACACTCATTCCCCCCAACCCCCCACCCCCACCCCACACCCCCAAAGTAACAGTTACATCTACCAATTAAGTCCAGATTCTACATACGGTTTCTGTACTGTCGCAGGTCATCAAGATGCTGGTGGTGATCATCCTGGTCTTCCTGGTGTGTTGGGGACCCAAGCTGACCATTCACGTCTTGAAGAAGTGGCAGGTTGCAGGCCTCTATAACCCGGCAGCCTTTAACGCCATCGTGAGTTTTCTTCTTTGTCACCACCTCTCCATCCTCGGACCTTCACTGCTTGACCATTTCTACGTGATTCTGTATCTCCGCTTGTTTCCTTTATATGCAGAATTTTTCTTGTCTGTATTTTCCTCTGTGTTCTCTTATTAACCTTCTATCGTATGCACGCATGTGAGTCTCTGGCCTCACGGCACTGAATTGAAATGTGTGAGAAACAGTGCTCTGACGTGCCTCTGCTACCTCCCATTCTTCCAGAGCACAAGCATGAACGCACACACACACACACACACACACACACACACACACACACAGAATCACACATATACAGATTCACACATACACATGCACGCACACGCACTTACACAGATACACGCACACAGAGCCACACACACACTTACTGTCACACACTCGTACGGTCCACACACACACACACACACACACACACACACACACACACACACTGAGAGATAGATAGATAGAGAGAGAGAGAGAGAGGGACAGAGAGAGAGACAGAGAGAGAGAGAGAGATGGCGACAGACAAAGATAGACAGACACACTTACAGACACACATACAGACACACATACAGACATACATACATACACAGAGACAGACACACAGACAGACACACATACAGGAACACAGACAGGCAGACAAAACAAAATACGACAGATACATGAAGACAACCCAACGTTCATCGACAAACAGAAAAAGGTGTCTGGAGATAGATCCGATGGATAAATAAATTGAGGCAAGCCGATAGGCAAGAAGAAAGACCTGGAAATTACTCAGAGAGAGAAAATAGGATCAAGAACAAATAAGAAAAATGTGTTTCCTATTCATGTCAAATATATATCTCACAGAGTGAGACTGCTGGCCTGTTTGCGAATCTTTGCTACTTCGACGTGCGATGGCGCAGCTCATAATATCCATTCATTTCCATACTGTCTCCCTTCTATCGTACACTAAGCGCTGCCTGCTGCACATCTGACAGGGAACCATCAGCAGTAGAATGGTTCAATATCCTGGTCGTTACACCGGAAATGTTCCCGTCTCAAAGACATCCCGTACGTCCGCCCGAATCGACCCTTAATGAAGCAGGACAAGGAGAGCTTTTTTCGTGTACAACATGTTGTCATCCGTCTGTCTCGTACTAAAAGGAATGGCCAATTCACTGTTCCCATTTCTTTCTGCATAGTGAAATCACTCCTGCTCCTCCTCCTCCTCCTCCTCCTCCTGCTCCTCCTCCTCCTCCTCCTGCTCCTCCTCCTCCTCCTCCTCCTCCTCCTCCTCCTCCTCCTCCTCCTCCTCCTCCTCCTCCCCCTCCCCCCCCCCTCCTCCTCCCCCTCCCCCCCCCCCCTCCTCCTCCTCCTCCTCCTCCTCCTCCTCCTCCTCCTCCTCCTCCTCCTCCTCCTCCTCCTCCTCCTCCTCTCCTCCTCCTCCTCCTCCTCCTCCTCCTCCTCCTCCTCCTCCTCCTCCTCCTCCTCCTCCTCCTCCTCCTCCTCCTCCTCCTCCTCCTCCTTCTTCTTCTTCTTCTTCTTCTTCTTCTTCCAGTCACAGACCAGCAACCATTAATGGCGCTGCTTGCTGTCTAAATCAAGCCTTTGCTTCCTGTCTGCGTGTCTCTCAAGATTTGCTGATGGTTGAAAAAGCAGATGTGTCAAACACAAGTTCTAGTGCGGATGGCTGATTACTCGAGTGGGGACGAAAAGCCTGTTACACAACGACATTCTCATCTTTTCTCTTTTGTCGTTTTTCCCATCATGGTCTAATGGCAGGCACTTCTCGTTCCGCGACCTCCAGCACATAAACTGCAATTTGTCCCTTTCCTTTGTTGCCGCCATTTGGGAGGACAATCAGCGATTAGCGTGCAAGTTTCGCGAGTCAGCTCTCATGGGTCAATCCCGCCACTATATAATGCGCGCCCACTTCCAGATTCCTCGCGTTAATCGCGCGATCAGTTTTTCTTCACCTCCCCCAGGGACCTCACTGCAATATCTTCTCGCAAGCGATGGAGAGTTCATGCTGTGACCCCCAACCCTAATTCAATCCGTTTTTGCCAGGGCCTGCGTGACTGGGAGCTTCCTCCCCCGAGTCAGAGGCCCAGACGTGCTAGTGGCACGAGAAAGCAGTAAGGGGAAAACCGGTGATTCCTCAGTGGCTTCATTGAGCACGCGTCCAGTACAAGGGCGGACAACTCTCGAGGGTGGTTGGTAGCGACAACGTAAACAGCAATGGCAATGTCCATGGATTCCTGTTTACTACAGAGACTGCATCGCAATATGGAACTATGTTCTTCTTTTGTCGATCTGATACGCATGCATTGTTCCACATAGATGTACATCATTTGCGCTACATGTACATGTATGTGGATCACAAAGCATCCATGGTTGGACCCTGCAACGGTTCGACATTTCATCTTTAAGTAAAGTGTCTACTTTTTCAGCCCTCAATCGGCCATATATTAACATGTCAACTATCGGAAAGTCAATTTACGACATAGTAATAGTTAACACGGTGTTGAGGAAGCTCCTTTGAATACACAGGGTTATAACACATTGTAACGAGACAGGGGAACAGCCGATAAGGAATTGCAAGAAATCAGTAATCCAGAGTTCTCCCATCCCAGGGACACCTTTTTCGCCGCCACTGGGAAGGAATCCAAGCAACACTTTTCAGACAGGCGCAAACGCTTTCACACATATTACATTAGGAACTCACAAGCCTCACCAATGCCGTCCCCATAACGTCTGCGTGAGACAGAAACTTGTGAAGAAAACACTTTGCTCCAGGCCTCCCCCTCCCCCCCCCCCAAAAAAAAAAATCAAAAAAATCACCACTGACGTTAAGGGGAACGTTGCCACAGGAAAAGAAGCCCACTCCATACGCAAACCTAGAAATGCCATCCCCTATGAGTTCTGAGCTGCAAGACTATCTACCGAGAAAGACTGCCTCTTGCTGGTTGGGCCTACACCCTGGAGACAGGGAAAGACAGGATAGATGTTTGTGCCAGTCCGCAGCAAGCGCTTTCAAGGGCGAGAGCATGGTGGACAGTTTTGCCGCGTGTCGAATGAGCTGCAATTTCGCAGCTGCGTCGAAAATTGGTGTTTTTTTCTTTCCCAAACGGCACCACAGGTGAACGGTTGCCCAAAGCGCTGCAACAAGCAGCTGCAACCAAAAACAAAAAGTAGAGGCGCACGAGGAGGTTTATTTTCAGAAAATGGCGAGAGGGTAAGTTGCAGAAAGAATCGACAAGAATTATTTCGTGTTTTATGAAAGAATCACTATGTTGTTTCTTCTTATTTATTGCATTTCTGTGTGGCGACTATTTTGGCAAGAGACCTGACACATATTGGAGCAATGTCGTTTATCCTCTGTAGTGTTTCTATAGCCGATGCCATCTTTCCCCCCAAAAGACAAATCCATTCATCAGTCACCGCACTGCATATTAAAACAAAGTTTATTAGACGTATTTTTCGATGAAATAAAGCAGAAATTAATTATGTCGTTAATTAAAAATTTAATCATTTATGGCATTCAGTGTCAACGCATCATTGCCGACGATAATTGTCAGTCGTTAAGCATTAGAACGGCAGAAAGGAAAAACAGAAACATTTTACATGCAGCCCTGTTCATTAGAACGACTTTTCAGTGCATCACTGCAACATGGCTTTGGAAATGAATTATTGACATTCCAGACATAATAGTCATTCAGCTTTGCTGTTCTAAAGATACGTTACAAGAGCCGGATATTTCAGCGTTGCTGTTGATTTACTGGTTCTGTAGTTAGTTTACTTGCCACTCTCCTTCCAGGAATACCAGGTGCTGTGACACTGTATTGCAACGCAACTGACCTTCCAAGCGGCCTTGATCAGCCTCCAACGAACTAGAAAGGGGGGTGGTAGCTGGTTGTTAGTGCATTCTGTCAGTGCGTCTATTTGCAACATATGCTTGTGGAACGATGTCAGCATATACTATGTCACAGTTCCCTATGGCCCCAGAAGAAAATGCACGATGGTGACAGGCCTTGTTACCGGTAAAACATCCTTCTAAAAACAACAGCACTTTACTTTTAGGTACCCACCACTACAGACTTCTTTGGGAGAGCTTTGTGCAACGATAAATGGATTTGTACGTCACTGAAGATTTCAAACTGAATTAAAAGACATCACAGACCCGATTCTTAAGTCACTTATCTATCCCAAAAGCACCGTACCTATCACCTATTGAAAGCTGCCAACACATGCCCCTGTTATTAACTGTAGCCCGTAGTTAAGGACCTGTCGGGGACCACTCCTGTGGCTTAACCACAGGTGGCCCGAAAGCAACACCATATGAACTAGTAATCAAGTTTTGGGGATAGTAACTCCTTCCTCGTTACTGGGCAGATCATCTTCTGACCTTGTGTCTCGTCCGCCACATCCAGAGCATAGCTGTCTTGGCCCTAGTCTGGACGATGCTACTCACTTCCCTAGGCTTGGCACTAAAGTTTCGCGGATTCTACGTGATCAATATGCCACATGTTCCCTGAATCAATATCACTATGATCAACAAAAAAGCTATGCCATCTACTTTTCAACTTTCCCTCTCAGAGTCGTCGCCTACGAAACCTGATCTGGGTTAAGTTAGCGATTGAGAAAAAGGGCCACTGTTCAATCACATACAAAGAAAATAGGTCAGTTTGGTCATGTCGATTCCATTTGAAGATTGTCGGTGAAATGCCAAAGGAACTCCTATCACAGACATATTCGTCGTGGCTACATGAGAAAGTGTCACTCTTGGACGATCTTACTTGACCGGGAATCAACCTAGATGCATTCTCACCGTCGCGGAGTTTTAATGTGTCGGCGCTTTTCAGCCAACTGAGCAAGCCAGCAGCTGCAGACAAACTAGGGGATATCAGAATTCTGTCCTTAAATTGTTGCCCACATCTTGCCAGGTAATTGTTTCAGGACAGTTATTATTTCAGAAAAGAAAAGAACAACATCGTGCACAAGTCGATGTTAATCACAAGTTGAAATGCGTGCATCTGGGCACATGTTTGATCCTTCCAGTCTCCTAAAGCAGCCGTTTTGGATCTACACGCGTAGCACCTCCGCGGCGGGCTATCGAGCGCTCGATGGTGCTACCCCAAGTGAGCCGTTAAAGAGTCGAGCGCCATCGAGCGCCATCGAGCGCTAGATCTCCTGAACGACATACTTGTGTTTTTTTCATAATGTGTGTGTATATGTTGCCTTAAGTACTTCCTTATCATGTTCTTAGCCACACACAAAAAATCCTTCGGCAGCACACTTCTTTTCGCATCTTCTCTCTGTCAGGTTTTCTTTCTTCCCCTTTAGATTCCAGATTAACGTTATTACCAGGTGGAAAAAAAATGCCCATAAGCTGGTTCGCAAAATAAAAAGCTTTAAAAACACACACAAGGAAACAAAAAAACCTTTGGACTGAATCAGAAGAAAACGTGACAGTGTTAATGGATCGTTCAGACAGCGAGGTGTAGTCTAACCAAAAAAGTATCCAGGGAAGCCCCTTGGGGAGAGAAGACGGATGTTCCTGTGGGTGTCGGAACTGATCTTCCCCTGCCCTTCCAGGCATTGTTTGTCCAGGCCTCCTCACGTCACCCTCAGCTGCCGGAGACACTGAGGGCTCTGCAGGGGGAGCCCGCCGCTTCAGCAGAAGCTCTTTCCTTACATTTCCTCTCGCTCTTTCGCAGCCCTGCCTTCGTCTGCAGGATACAGCTGGCAAGAATGCCGGAGTGGGACAGACCCCTCGATAACCGGATTTCTTGGAACTGGGGTTTAGTAGAGCAGCTTTGAACCATCAAGTTAGTTAAAATGCACAGGATAGGGTTTCCATGATTTTCACGTGGGCGTTACATTTATTTTTTCCAGTCAAACAGTAATGAATATTTCTGAAAATGTCACGGAAAATGTAGGGGGCGTTTTGTTGCTAAATCCGTATACAGTATCCTAACTCGAAGTCAATCATTGCACGACAGAAACATTAAAATAACTACTCCTTGGTGTAACGGATATTGTATGCTCATACAAATCCAAATGCGATAACCTTTCAGGGCGGAGTGCTAGCCTAATGGGAGCGGGCAGAAAACCATTCCAGAAGACGTGAATAATCCAGGCATGTCATGTTCGAAAGGACAACATTTGTCAAATGTCGCCCTTGAAAAGGTCCCGGCACTCTCGAATGAGAATCTTGATTCAAAACACGCACTGGAGACTCCGCCTGAATGGGGGTAAGAACAACTGCTTGAAATCACTACCGAGAGGTCTCAGCCGAGACCAAAAACGATTAAAAAAAATTCTCAACGAGGGCAATAACTGCCTCTGAAAATCTCATTTGAGAAACTCCATGCAAATTAGTTATGCTTTTATCGCTACAAAACGGTATTTCTCTACAACACACTCATTTTACGGAACCGAAACCTTGCTCGGCTCACAAACAGGAGAGACTCCTTTCATGTTGTCCTCAATAGCTAAAACTATTGCCCTGTTTTGGTAGGTAGATGGGGAGGATGTGTCTCTGTGTGTGCATATGCGCCCGCACGCGCGTGCATGTGTGTCCGTGTGTGTGTGTGTGTGTGTGTGAGTGTGCATGTGCGCCCGCACGCGCGTGCATGTGTGTCCGTGTGTGTGTGTGTGTGTGTGTGTGTGTGTGTGTGTGTGTGTGTGTGAGTGTGTGTGAAACGGCCCTCAGAAGCACTAGCTGCTGCCAAAATCTTGAACGTGGTCAACTTTCCGGTTTGTAAAGCTTGAATAGATGAGGCGTGCCTCCTCTCCAACCCTCCAGAACACACACACACACACACACACACACACACACACACACCAACAACTACAACGTAAACGCACATACACACACACACACACACACACACACACACACACACACACCAACAACTACAACGAAAACACACATACACACACAAGCGCACACGTACACATACACACACGTAAATACAGACACACACGTACACACACACATGTACACACACATACATATGCACACACTACGATGCGCGTTTTCAGTCGTCACTCGTAATCACGACTGGGTTTGTTCTCCGTAGTCATCTTCACTGCTCTCACTGCCTCGAACTGCATTTTCCGGATGTACATACCCGATCAACACACTCGCAGACTTTAAGTGTGCTGGTTTCTCCTAGATGTCGCAATTCGTATGTTACAGTCATTGTTGCAAGCTTCATAGAAGCCTAGTTCGCAAATCTGAAGAAAAGTAAATGCCTCAGTGAAATTCCTCTTTGATGAACTTTGATAAGAATGATTGAAAAGAAGCTCCCTTCAAAGGTTAGTTTAAAGAATGAAAACCCTGTCACAAAAGCACCATTGGAAACGTTTTTTGAGAAAATAATCCATCTGTTATGCAAATTAAAGTAAAACTCTCTTTTTTAGACATGACCCACACATACATTTTTGTAGTGGTGACAACAATGTCATCAAGAATCACTGCAACTATGAAAATGTATGTCGTATTTCCTTGGTTTTAAATCAAAGAACTGGTCCGGGCATATGAAACAGGACAGGACAAGACAGTCGACGTTTCGAGTGCTGATCTATTCGTCAGGAGAACACAAACACAACAAACGAAAAAAGAGAAAACTCACAGCTCGAATCGTTAGTTGTGTTTGTTTTGTACCGATAACTCGAGAGCAAACCAAGAGCGAGCAAGACGTCTAAAAAAATGGCAAGGCGGAAGTCCGAGAGAACATGGCTGCGTCCTGGCGCGAGAGTCGGTGAAAAAGTTGCCGATAGTCGGAATAAGTGACGATACAAATATCACAGCAGTTTTTCACTCGATTGAACATACACTGTTGTCATATCAAATGAACTCGGGTTCAATTGTAGACAATTTTGTCGAAAATATTCTGCCTCTATTCATTTCGATCAATTCAAGGGGCATAGTTCATAGAGTGTGCATGTACGGTGCTTCGTGTTTGCGAACGAAAAAGAATCGACAGTGTATGTCCAGAAATAACCTATACACCTACTCCAGAAAATATACAAATGAACACTGGAACTGCAAATACTTTCGCGTACTACACTTTTAATTCTTGGACACTGAAAAGCACGTTACAGGCACTGCCGTCTCTCAGCGGCAAGCCAATTTGCACGATCTCCGCCATTTTGGTTCATCCGGGCCTCTGCTGCGAGAGGCAGCAAGGGACCTCCAGAGCTACCTCGGCCGCCCTCCTTCACAGCGAGAACCTCCTTGTGAGCGAGAAACGAGATTTCTTGCCTCAGAAACGCGCGGCTGTTCTTCCGGTGAAATCATCAAACCTATCCCGGGTCGCGGTCACTATTTTCCTGGGATGACGATTCAACAGTGAGGGAAAGTATGCACTTTTGCAGGAGTTCTTTGTTTTTGGTGCCACCATGGATTTCTATTGCGACAGCGCTTCAGCGTGAATTTCGATGAGGTAGGCGTAACAAGGTTTTTGTTTTCGTTCTTCTCTTTTCTCGTCGAACACACAAGGCAAAAAAGTCAATTGCGCACACGAAGACATTTCTTTCTGAGTTATCACTACTCCCGAGGAAATCGTTTAGCGTTTAATTTTCAGAATTCAATATCTTCGTCCCTCAGTATTGGAGTTGCTCACAAAATGTCGTCCAAACTTTTTAACCTCCACGCACGGAAACAAATTTGGTGCATTTATTACATCGTAAACGGAAGAAGCAAATCGGAACCTCCCCAAATTTGTATGAAAACTCGATTTGTAGAGATGTCGACATTTCTCATTTTGCCCCCGCACTTGAATTTTTTGCAGTATTCTCCATTTGCAAGTGAACATTTGCTCCATCTAACTTTAAATGAAATAACTTTAGCCCTGCAGTCCCCAATGATTATGTATGTATGTATGTATGTATGTATGTATGTATGTATGTATGTATGTATGTATGTATGTATGTATGTATGTATGTATGTATGTATGTATGTATGTATGTATGTATGTATGTATGGCCTCGATCTACCTTCGTTGAAATGAACGAACTCTGCAACAGACTGAAGGTCCAGCTGCAATACGACTGTGACAGTGACTCCTATTCAGTGGCAATTCCAGTATCCGAAGAGTGTGACATACACTTCAGATATACTGACCCCAAGCTCCTGTACACAGCCATGAAGAAACGAGAGATAGAGAACTCTCTTCAACACTGGAGCGACTTGATCCAACAAGGGAGACTACTCCGTCAGGCCATACCACACGCAGACATGTCGTGCTCCAATGAACACCTGAAGAACGGTTCCATCACCGACCACTTGACACGTTTTGTGGTGAAAGGTCGCCTCCAACTACTGGAGACCAACGCAGTCAATCAGACCTATTACCCTGAGTCATACCGGCGGGAGTGCTCCCTGTGTGGCTTCCATACAGACACGAACTCACATGCGCTGAATGGATGCAAACGACTGAGCGGGCTCTACACTGAGCGGCACGACCGCTGTGTTGACCTCGTGCTTCAAGCACTGTCGAGGTCGGTGCTCACAGAGTTCTGCGAGGTATTCCAGAACCAGAGAGTATGTCTGGATGGAAGGGTTCTTGACGCAGGCAAGCCTGATCTGTGTTTTGTCGACCACAGCAGGTCAGTCGCTTTCATCATCGAATTATCCAATCCCTTCGATGCGTTCATCGATGCCTGCTACCAGCACAAGTTCCGGAAGTACATGCCGCTCTACCTGCAGCTGGACGAGGCAGGTTTCTCCACCAAGGTTGTAGTGCTTGTTGTCGGCTCCCTTGGTACTGTACACCGTCGAATGGTCTCAGGTCTGACACTGCTAGGGCTATCAAAGCGTATCAGCAAAAGCCTCGCCAAATACATCAGTGTATCTGTTATGATAGGATCGCGTAGGGCTTGGGCACGTAGAGGACATCTGATGAGCCGAATCGAACAATGACATTGTTCCACGTAGCACCGATCCAGTAATCTCAACACCAGCAAATGCAATCCATCCAAATCTTTAACTCCCATTGCAGACACGCCAACAGAGTTGGCGATTGGCTAGCCAATCAGCGAATGTGTCGAGCATGGGCGTCTGCTGCACAAGATGGGAATAAAGGAACGCGTGGTTGAGAGGAGGGGAGTGAGCAGAATGTGATCGGGAGAGAAGGAAAGAAAAAGCACTTTATCCTCCGATTGAATAATTTTGTATTTGCATTCTCTCTGCTTTAATCCAACATTTCATGTGATATTAGCAAGAGTTATGCATACGACCTTGTAATATTTGTTAAATGTAACAGCCAAGGGTATGAAGGTGCACTCAAAATATTATCGAGATATAGACCACCCAACAGAACTGTTGTCTAAATGAGTGTGGTCCACCCACATCGAATGTCCATAACACCAACCAACAAGTATGAACACAGGCCGCATTTTGAACTGGAATAATTTGGAATAACTGCCAGCTCTTGCAGTAAGCCTTACGAGAACAGGCCAAATAATCATGTAATGGGATTAATGTCAAGCATGCCAGCGTGTTGCATTTGGTCTCTGTACCTCTTCCTGCAATAAAGTGTTCTGATATGTATGTATGTATGTATGTATGTATGTATGTATGTATGTATGTATGTATGTATGTATGTATGTATGTATGTATGTGTGTGTGTGTGTGTGTGTGTGTGTGTGTGTGTGTATGCATGCATGCATGCATGCATGCATGCATGCATGTATGTATGTATGTATGTATGTATGTATGACTGTATGTCTGTCTGTCTGTCTGTCTGTATGTCTGTCTGTCTGTGTGTCTGTCTGTCTGTGTGTCTGTCTGTCTGTCTGTATGTCTGTATGTGTGTCTGTGTGTCTGTCTGTGTGTGTGTGTTTGTCAGTCTGTCTGTCTGTGTGTCTGTGTGTCTGTGTGTCTGTGTGTCTGTCTGTCTGTCTGTCTGTGTGTCTGTCTGTCTGTCTGTCTGTCTGTCTGTCTGTCTGTCTGTCTGTGTGTCTGTCTGTCTGTCTGTCTGTCTGACGGTCTGTCTGTGTGTCTATCTGTCTGTCTGGCTGGCTGGCTGGCTGGCTAGCTCGCTGGCTGGCTGGCTGGCTGGTTGGCTGATGTATGCATGAGTGCAACGCAAGAAGTGGACGTTGTGGAGATGGTACAGAAAACAGAACAGTTTCTTGAATACACAGGAATGGAGGTGAAACACGCAAAGTGCGCCCTCATCCATGCACAGCGGATCGGAAACAACTGGGCCAGAGAAGACAACACTCAGAAAGTATGTCTGAGCATACAAGGCGGTGAGATACCCAAGTATGGAATATCACAGGGATACACATATCTAGATTTCAAAAAAAGAATAGACAACGCGTCAGAGAAGAAGCAACTTCAAGATATCCAGCAGGAATTCAACACCACAGTTGAGAAAATCAACCTTTCTCCGCTCCCTGTGAACAAATACTCGAGACAGTCAATGTAATGGCAATCTCCCAGCTGAACTTTTACTTGAAAAATTTTCAGTTCACCGAGAAACTGCTCGGAGAGCTGGAGGATACAGTGGTTAGCTTTTTAAAAGGAAAACGTGAAGCTCAATACATCATTCACCAGAGCTCAGATCTTCACCCCGAGAAGACAAGGAGGACTTGGAATGATCAAGCCCAGCGCAGTATACCATGCAAAGCGGGTGTCCTTTCTTCTCTCGGTCCTCAACAGTGATGATCCTCACGTCAGAGCAGCCACGCGACACAGCCCCTCACTTTATATGAGCAAAAAGAAAGTCCCCATGGACGAAAATCCTGATGACGAGAACTTTGGAGGTTACCGAACAGACAGCAGCGGAAAATTCGACAAGAGGTGCAGAGTGAACTGGCCTTGATCGATCTTCATTGAAATGAACGAACTCTGCAAAGGACTGAAGGTCCGACTGCAATACGACAATGACAGTGACTCCTATGCCGTGGCAATTCCAGTGTCCGAGGAGTGTGACATACACTTCAGATATACTGACCCCAAGCTCCTGTACACAGCCACGAAGAAACGAGAGATGGAGAACTCTCTTCAACACTTAAGCGACTTAATTCAATAAGGGAGACTATTACGTCAGGCTTTACCACACGCAGACATGTCGTGCTCCAATGAGCACCTCAAGAACGGCTCTATCACTGACCACCTGACACGTTTTGTAGTGAAAGGTCGCCTCCAAATACTGGAGACGAACGCAGTCACTTCCTTACAGGCACGAACTCACATGTGCTGAATGGCTGCAAACGACTGCGCGGGC
>JAWQFJ010023717.1:12500-25000 GCA_034096865.1 Theodoxus fluviatilis | reverse complement strand
AAATGTAGCTTTGAATGAAAACCAGACAGGACTCTCTCTTTCCTTCTGAGAGAAAAGAGAAGCTAAACATAAAACCGTAATTGTAGAGCACTACTACGGAAGCATGGTGTCCAATCCGTGTAGAATCTCTGAGCAAATGCACTGGAACACCCTACCAAATGGATAAAATAGTTTTAACTCGTCCTCACGCACTAGAGATGAACTCGGCACTAAAGAGGGATCTAACCCGGTCTCTCTTTGAAGCTTTGAAGCAGAAAAAGCGTCAAGCTGAGCGACTGTGGCTGCGTTCTGGGTTAGCCGTTCACAAAGAAATGTTCAGCTCCTTCAAACACAAGATCAATCGTCTCGTAGATAAGGCTAAGACAGTGTATTTCAATGCAAAGATAGTTGCGTCTACCACTTGTAGGCAGTTGTTTTCCATCACAAACACACTCATGAACAAGACCCGTTGTACCGCCCTCCCTTCCTCCCCACTGTCATCACTACCTCAGAAGTTTTGTGACTTCTTTGTGTCCAAAGTGTCTGACATACGAAGCAACGTTGATATGTCTGCTGGTAGAGGTGCTAGCGAAGACCCAGTATCCTTCAGTGGTACTCCCCTCCTTCGGTTCAGTTCGGTTGAGGCTAGTGTGGTCCTTAAGACCATCCGTAGTATGACCCCTACTTCCTGTGACCTTGATCCTGTTCCCACATCCCTCTTACTTGAGTGCATTGATGACGTTCTGCCTGTTCTGACACATGATCAATGATTGCGTCCAGTCTGGCACCTTCCCCAGTGTTTTCAAACAAGCTTTAGTTAAACCACTTCTGAAGAAGCAAGACCTGGATCCTAACAAGCTTAGCAATTACAGGCCAGTCTCCAACCTTTCCTTTCTGTCAAAACTGTTAGAGAAATTAGCTTTGCAGCAGTTGTTAGAGCACGTGTCCAAGTATGATCTTTTGGCTCGGTTTCAGTCCGCGTACCGTGCTCAACATTCCACCGAAACAGCTCTGCTCCGTGTTCTAAATGATCTTGTCGCATCTGATGATTCCAAAGTTTCCCTTCTCATGTTGTTAGATTTGAGTCCTGCGTTTGACACAATAGATCATGGAATTCTTCTCTCCCGTCTAAGACATGTTTTTGGCATTGACATCACAGCACTCTCCTTCCTGAAATCATATATCTCAGAACGTAGGCAGACTGTTTTGATCCAGGGTATTGCTTCTGATCCTGCCCCGCTAAATTACGGAGTCACACAGGGCTCGGTTCTCTGGGTCCTCTGCTGTTTCTACTGTACACCCAACCACTTCCCAACGTAATTGACAGTCATTCATTCTCTCACCGTGAATTTGCTGATGACACGCAACTCTACAACTCCACTCATCCCAGTCAAATCCAACCTCTTCTCTCTGCAAGTGAACTTTGTATTTCTGATGTAAAACAGTGGATGACCTAGAACAAACTCAAACTTAATGATTCAAAGACCAAAGCTCTCCTGGTTGGCGGTAGAGGCTTCCCAGACAGACGGACATACATACACACACATACACACACACACACAGACACACATACACACACACACATACACACACACACACACGCACACACACACACAAAGACAGACACGCAATCAGACGGACAGACAGACGGACGGACGGACACACTCACACACAGACACGCAATCAGACGGACACACAGACGGACTGACACACACACACACATACACAGACATACACACACATAGACAACACACATAGACACACACACAAACACATACACACACACACACATTCAAACAAACAAACACACACACACACACACAGAGGCAGGCAAGTAGACGCACACACAGCCTCGTGCAGATTTCGGGGGAGATCGAAAGGAAAACCAATTCATAATATACACTTTTTCACAGATAACCAGGGCATTTGCAATTTTTCATAAGCTATTTTATTCGATGCATGACATTCAAGACGTAAAGTGACGACGTCACAACACAGGGAAGTTCGTGGTTCTCAAGCGAGTCACAAGGCCTACGTCACAACACAGGGAAGTTCGTGGTTCTCAAACGAGTCACAAGGCGTACGTCACAATGTCCATAAATAGTGACATTACCGGCAGACTCTGAACACGCTTTCCGTGCTCGGCCTGTAGCGTGGAAAATAGTAACCCGTGGAAAACAGTAACGGAAGTCATCGCAGAGTTATCTGCGAGGGATTTTCTGAAAATTCAACTCTAAAAAGAGACGGCACCCGCCACTCCGCCTGACTGACTTGGCACGCCCGGGGAGTTATGCTAAGATCCGGCCGCGTAAATATATCTGCGTTTTGTGACAAACGTCTTTCTCGGCGGTACTGTACTCCATGCACCTTAACGGTGCGCGTGATTCGGGTGTAATCTTAAGCTAAACGACGTTTATTGGCGCTGCTGAAATGGTCGAAGTCGGAAACATTCGGAACGTCGTTTAGCTTAAGATTACACCCGAATCACGCGCACCGTTAAGGTGCATGGAGTACAGTACCGCCGAGCAAGACGTTTGTCACAAAACGCAGATATATTTACGCGGCCGGATCTTAGCATAACTCCCCGGGCGTGCCAAGTCAGTCAACGGTCGCGTTTTATAAAACCAGACTACAAACAGACTACAGGGAGGTGACTCCCATATTATTTCCGGCAGGGGAGAGAGACGGCTTTACAGGGGGAAAAACGTTTTTGAACGCTACATCATGTGTTAAACTACACAAATGCACCAAAACCTCGTAAAGCAACTAATGCGTCGTTTGTCGGAATATATTCCATGCGAAGAACAGGTGCAGGAGCGGTAAATTGCATAAAGCACGTCCCTCGCAGATAACTCTGCGATGACTTCCGTTACTGTTTTCCACGGGTTACTATTTTCCACGCTACACGGCCTCCACTCCCCATTTCCGGTGCCAAGGTCATCCGGGCACCACGAGGAATGTTCGTCAGGGGCACTCGCACTTGGTGCAGCATGGGGTCGTGTTTTGTTTATTGCCTGCTATGCTATGTATTTAACTCTTCTTTTATTTTAACTGTACAGTGTGCGAGTGTTGGAATGATTTGTATGAGTGTGACTTTTCATTTTATACGCCATGAGCTTGTCTATTAGGGAAGGTATGTGCGTACAAGTAATCTGTATTATTATTATTATTATTATCTCTCGGAGGAGCAAGCTGTTCAGAGGTCCTGGGATTCGCCATGGGGCCTCACAGCTGTCTTCCGTACAAGCATTTCCTTTGAGGAACGAGGGTTGATGAATGGTGTTGAAAATGAGAACGATTCCTAAATGATTCCTGCTCGATGCGGCCATCTCTAATTGCTTCTGCATTACTGCTTGCCGATGCCGCTGCTGAAAATCTCTTGCGGCCACTTTTTCCTGGGACGCAAATTGCGTGGGGTGGGATGAGACGAAATCTGCAACATAGGTGGACGTCGGGCACGGAACGGAAGGAAACGTGAACACGAGATCGTTGAAGACGACGAGAGAGGAAAAGAGCTCTCGCTCCAGTGACCAAAGTGGTGAAATTGTTGATTTCCTTCCGGTTCGGGTCGAAATTGCTGCATTGACGTCGACGTAACATGAAGTGCAGTGGCATTTCAGCCCATCTGTTGCGCTGTCTTTTACGTCATCAAATCCGTCAAAGCCAGCAGTTCAAACAGTGCGTGACTGAAAACATATCAATCAGACCAACGTCGAGTCTTACTCTAATCATTTCTTTACTCGGTTTTCTGTCATTCCCGAGAAGAAGAAAAAACACAGTCTAGTGGTGTACGATTAATCCCTCATGCTATTCGCTGTCGTACTTCAATTTTAAAGAATAACTCGCATCCTCACAGAAACCATGCCGGTGTGCATAAGTTTAAGGACATTGCAATCTGAAGAGGTATTGCATGTGTGTGCACTAAGTCGCAAGACTTGAGATTTCTGCACCTGCAATCAAATTTTTCACTCACGCCGCCTAAAGTATATATTCGCATGTCGTTGGTGCTACAAGAGAGAGAGAGAGAGAGAGGAGGGAGGGAGGGAGAGAGAGAGAGAGAGAGAGAGAGAGAGAGAGAGAGACTTGTAGTGGATAGCTGTGAAACAACACCCCCCCAACCCCCTATATAAGTTACATAACATATCCATTAACGGCAACATGTTTTCAGATGACACATTATATCTAACCGTGGCGCAGCCTGGTCTAACATTTTATCCCTTAATTGACTGCATTGTTCCTCGAAAAGGAAGGCCTCAAACATAACACGTCGGCTTTTGGGTGCTGATTACCCGCGAGTTGGGATAAACCGCGAAGGTATGTTTAGCTAATGCGGTGCTTTTGACTCTGTATCAAGGAAAAAAAGCATACGAGGACGATATCTAGCACTGCGCTTCTTCCCCGGACTCTTCGTGCAGTGCCACTGAGTGCCAAGGTCCTCTCCAAAGGATGAAACGCCTCTGTTGATATTAAGGCATGAATGCACACGTCTGCAAACTCACTATTGCTCACTTTCTCTCGTGTTCCAGATCGCTTTGAACTGCCTGCCCTACGTGCAGTCGGCCATCAACCCCGTCATCTACGTGCTCATGTCCAAGAACATCAGGAAGAGCATTCGCAACGCCATGCCTGCCTGCATCCGCCACTCCCGCCTCGTCCATCTCTGCTGCCCGGCCCCACCGTCTCCCGCCCACGACTTCGTCCTGTCCAACCCCAGCACCAACCACACGGCCATGAAGACCTACATGGAAACCTTTAGGAGTTACGGCGCCAGCGAGGCCACTGAGGTCTAGTATTCCCGCCGTCGGGTCAGAGGTTGCCGTGGCTCAAGGAGCTTTATGTTCGTCAGCATACTGAGCGGTCGATGATTAATGGAGAGTGCGATGGATTAAGAGCTAGATATAGGGAACCTCCAGCAACACCGTGGTTTGGGGGTGGGGGTTAATGGAAAATAGACGATGATGTGAACGAGAGAAAGAAGAGATGAGGGCGTTCAGCATGCGAAACAGTCAAAAGGCAAAAAATAAGGAGAGCGTAGAGTGAAGGAAAGGAATATAGAAGGAATACACTAACTGTGTAATATTCTCTTCAAATAAAAGATGCAGAAACGAAAAAAAAGAAACAAAAGAAGACACAAACGAGCAAATGATTGTTAATTAGGAACAAAAAAGTTTATAAAAGAAAAAAAATATTTTCGACTCAACCGTGCAACATTTGGAAACGGATTGATGGCACGATTTATTTGTACATGTATCATTGTGTGTTCATCTCTTCCTCGTTCTACCTCCTGTCGCATTCAACCATACTCCGGATTCTAACTTTCAGAAACACGACATACATGTATTTAATGAGCAAGCGTCATTTCCAAGCAACTCTGAGGTAACAATAACAAGAATAAACAGGATTAAGTCAACTTTCTCGACAACTTCTGCCAACGTTAGACCCCGAGATGCTTTGTTGCATGACGCGGAAGCAGCCGTCGGCCGATGTTGAGGAGAATTGTGACTCATATCTTTGACCCTATTTCACACACACACACACACACACACACACACACACACACACACACACACACGCACACTCACACACACACACACACACACACACACACACACACACAGCACGGTGGAAATGACATGATCTGAAATGATAATATGAAACGAAGTTATGAATACAGATACTATGTTTGCATGCAGTATCTATGGTTACTGTACGTGAGGACTACACGAAACAGGACTGAAGAAATGGTGAAGATGGATATAATTCAATAAGCTTCCATCCTTGAAACAGACATTTTGAATTCCATTCTGCCTGAGCCTAAGGCGGTAATGATGGATGCATTCTGTTGACGGCAAGGATGTATACCATTCCACCGAACTTTCTCTTTTCCTCACTCGTCATGATGGAAGGCGAGAACCATCTATGTACATGTGTCACGATGCCGGCACCGAGACTTGGACAGATGTGTGTAAACTGGAGCATTGTTAAGCAATGATGGCGCAGATTTAAAGCGGGTAAACATTGCGACTCTTCTTCTAAGCTTTTCTCTTTGGACTGTTCAAGGCGCATGGGTTTGATCAAAACTATAAACAAAACAGTGAGAAACTTTCTGTTGTTTTTCCGAAGTTTATGACTTCCTACACCATCACTGCCGCTATCTTCTTCACTATTCCCACCACCATGACTATTATTGTCCCCATCATCATACATCTATTAGTGACAACTACAACAAAAGCGACAACAGTGCAGCGAATAACGCAGCAAAAACAAGAACAGTCATTTTGGTCATCTTTACTCTAGCTTTTGTCTCACCACTATCATTGCCGATCCCATCGTAAGGGACCACTCATCGTCGGCTCATATAAGCAAGTGTGTTGATGACTCGTCTTGGACAAAAGCGGCACCATGTGTCGTGACTAGCTGTTGCCATAGAGACCGGGTTTCCGGCGGGACCGGATACTCCTCCCTCCAGGTGGAAGTGTCCATTAGGGCGTCTACGTGACCGACGGTGAAAATCAGGGATGGGCCATTCCCAAGACAAGGGTCATATTCCTGTATCAAAGCATCTCTGTTCAAGTGAACGCCATCAGAGCTTTGATCGCTTTCGGTATCGTCCCTGTCAGAAGTGAGATCTGATCAAAAGACACAAAGAAGATGAAACAGATAAGACGCCCTGAAGTCTCTCTGTCAAAGCGTGTGGATGTTTGGAATATCTTAATGCTGCCTGGAATCGCCATTCATAGAGGCAGACCCCTTTCAAACTGAGTTTCAAGTCATTTCATTATTGCATTTTTCACACAGCTGTTCGACTCGGTCTACTCACCGAGAAATGTCCTTAGCGACAGAGGATGTCGGTCTATCTCCAAGCAAGTATATCAGAGACAGTTAGTGACGCGGAATGTACATGTATTCAAAAGGAATGCAGGAGATATCGACTCTCGACAATCTTGTCATTCGCTTTATGAGGACACAAATATTCCATCCGACAACTGTCTTGATGTTCAGTAACGAAGGCATGTTGCCGATCTTCCATCTTCGGCTACAAGGAGGATGCGCATTGGCAAGGAGAAGACACTGGGGATGTTAGAAAATCAATCTTCAAGCAAGTCTTCATTCCTACTAGTGAATCAGGAACTATGAAGTAACCATGAAAGCTGCCGCTTTTTTCCAGTCCCTAAGTCTATAAACAGCGGTTTCTGAAGGACATCTCCACACTACTGAGACCCGACGTCACATTTTAGTCTTGTCCTACTCATTTTATTTGGTTCTAAATGAATTTTGAATACTCTTTCCAGGGATGGAAACCGCTTTAAGCTCTAATCAACGGCTGTTGAAGATGCTACTACCTGAAATCGACATTTAGAGTGACCACCATGTCATAATTTTTTTTAATTGTCTATCCAACCATCCATCGGATTTTTTCAGTCTTACCAAAGAAACTCTACATATTCTTGTTGATGAAGAGACAGGTTCTCACGAGAAACAAATTGGAAGTGTTGATAAATTGGAGAGGGAGAAAAGGGTGATCGAAAACACCTTTTTGGGGAGGGCTTTTCTAAGTCAATGCTGGATAGGGCTGGTGCTTTAAGAGCACGTTTAACGTGCTTATTGACAACATTAGGACATTTCTCGTAGTGACAAACATGTACATGGATGATATGAGGAACGGCTGCATGAAAATCTCAGCTCTGGCAACCTATACTCCGCTCACCTATTTTAGGCCGTCGCTCAAACTTGTCCTAAATGAGGTACGCCGCACTTAATAAAAACAGGCCACGTATATACTCTTGCATTGTGCAAGTTGATGATATCAAATATTCATGATTGTTTTAATGGATGATCTGTTTAATTGTCATTTTTGTCATCTTTAAATCTTCTTTACCTCAAAGTCTGCCGTCATGAATCCAGGGTATAACTTGTGGGTTTTCTTCTTCATGTTGTTCTTCTGCGGGATACTTTTCGGCATACTGCCATTGTTTGAGCCTCCTGATATGAAGTGGTTCCTCCGTCATGTCTTGTTGAGCATTGTTGCTCACATTTCTCTGTACTACATATCATTTACCTAGCGTTCAACGGAATGTTATCCAGTATGTTGTAACCATTGTGACTGTGATATGTAGTTATGGTATGACAAAAGCAAAATGTTTTTATTGTAAGATTATTATCTACGTGTTTTCGACCAGGCCTGGGCTCCAAAAATTAGTTGCAGTGATTGTAACTGCACCAAGATTGTGTCGCCGTATCCAGATGTGCCCCTGGCAGCTTGCACGAAGAAACAGCTCACTTTCATGCCGTCTTGATAAGAGTATTAACAAAGCGTGCTCTTACAAATGAGCAGATCTTATCGGGGGGAAAAGTTGCCGACGTGGTTTACGACAAACACCATCCGGATGCTTGATTCATTTCTATGGATGTGTGTTCCCATATTCATGTTGTAAATCCTTTGAAACCTCTGGAAGTCGATACATCAAAGGCCTTCTGGAGCGTTTCACGGAAGGTTTTCAGAATTCAAAGGCATGGTAACTGAGGGTATAATGGCTTGCTCTACGAGTTGGAAAATGACCTACCAACTAATTCGGTGTTTCAAGGGGGCCCATTTCATGTTCATTCCCAATGAATTAAACCAAAACGAGTATATGAAATTACTCGAAAATTCAAGTTACATTAAGATTGCTTTTCTGTTATGAAACGTATTGAAAATAAAAATATTCGTCCTTGAAAGTGATGTAGTCTTTGATGATGTTGACGACGACGACGACGATGATGATGATGATGCAACTTATTTCAAAAGGCAACGGCACGCCTGCATACTGAATATCATTTTCTGTTCATGTATATGAGCATGGATACGGTCTTTGCATACAAAGAAACGTTGCGATATATACAGCGATCCTTCCGCAACAAAATCCATTTCTAGAGACCCCAAGTATTCCCATAACCCTGCAGTTTTAGGTAACAGCATCCACATGTCTCTCCCATTCTTTTGTGTAAACATTGTCATGTGAACCATCGTGTGCTTTGTTACGTAAATCAGCAAATACACTTGACCACCCCCCCCCCCGTCACCCACACACATACACACACACACACACACACACACACACACATAGCCACGAAAGTTGCATTAATATGCTGATTACGTGTAGCACTTGCTGGAGATACTTGACTCAATCTGATGAACTTGAGACGTTCGTAAGAAAAAAATCAAACAATGAATTGTCTGTTTCGATTTCGTTGGACTGTACTGGCAGAGTGTAGGTTACAATTTTGCACTCAAACAGCTCTCGTCTTACTTGACAGCGCGAAAGGATTATGCTTATACATGTATGTACCGCAGTGTTCTGTTACGTGAGGGCGATGACAGAATGCGGA
Source organism: Theodoxus fluviatilis (assembly GCA_034096865.1). Lineage (NCBI taxonomy): Eukaryota > Metazoa > Mollusca > Gastropoda > Cycloneritida > Neritidae > Theodoxus > Theodoxus fluviatilis. The sequence continues at coordinate 15,652 of JAWQFJ010023717.1, read as the reverse complement.
TGGGAGAGTGTCCGTTATCACAAGGCAACCATCTGAGCTCCGACGAGTCTCGCATTACGACTGCGTGTAATTCAGATGAAGGGTGTTCAGCTTCAGCACTTCATTCGTACTGAGGCAATTAGGTGTGATTCTTCTAGACCAAAGGCAATCGTGCTTTAATCCGCGTTCAAAAGGTGGGATCATCCCAACTAAGTTGCCTTTACGAAGCTAATGTGATAAAGTAATCGAACCATCCAGTCTATTTAGTCAGATGTTTCGAATTCTCGTGGAGTGATTTATCTGGATTGATATTAAATACTCGACAGGTCCAGTCGCACATATGGATGGCCAAGTTCATGTACTTTTTATTTCACTGAATGTGACCAAAACAGCGGGCTTGGTTGGCAGTCAAGGCAGGCAAAGGAAATCATTGATGAAATTTATGGAAAGTTATCCACGCACAAAATTGAAGGCGGTTTCAAAGACACGCGCTTTTTAAATTTTCACACTTACTGATAGAATATAATATCATCTCCATTTTGATGCCTTAGACTGATTCAATTGACTATTATTATTAATAATAAGTCATCTTTACTTGTGCATTCATGAGTTAATAAGATAAACTGTTCTTCTCCTCGCTCGACTTTAATGGAGATAATTATTAGAAGTACAACCTAAAGATCCTTAGTGTGCCCACATGTACAGCGGGGGAAAATGCTACTGTTGTAAATATTCGGCACTCCGGAAGCTCATTCAAGATTCCAAGCACTCAATCGTACTGTAATTTATTGTGATGGAGTGGCATAAGGCATGATGGTAGCAGGGCGCAGGCATGATACAAAATCGTAGCTGCTTTCCACAAAACTATTCATCCATGGGTACCGGAGCTCCTGGTTGGTCCAAGGCCTGATGATAATGGCCTGGACCAACCCAAGACCATGGCGGCAGTGGTCTCTCTAGACCGTGGTGGCAGTGGTTTCTCTCCCAGATTAGATGGAGTCTCCCTTAGCATGCACTGCAGCCCCTATTTATGGGGATGGACAAGAGTAGGTACTAAGAAGGAACCTGAAGGGTTCACTTCTGGAGAACTTTTAGACAAAGGATGGAAGTTCTCTCTTCCGGTAAAAGAGGAGAGGGGGGTAACGATGGAGAAAAACAGGGGGGCAGAGAGGCGTGGGTGGGTGCTGACAATCTGGCTGCTCCAAAAACTGACCTCTTGGAGACAACTATGCCAGCCAGCATCCAGCCCAGCACCGCCAGAGGAGAGGAGTGGCTGTGATGACAGCGGGAGATAAGGGAAGCGAGAGGGGGAGCAAGGACAGGAGAGAGAGAGAGAGAGAGAGAGAGAGAGAGAGAGAGAGAGAGAGAGAGAGAGAGAGAGAGAGAGAGAGAGAGAGAAAGAGAGAAAGAGAGAGAGAGAGAGAGAAAGAGAGAGAGAGTATAAGTTACATGGCAAGAGATCCACAAAAATGAGAGCGCACAACCCAGCGTCCGCGCTGGATAATTTCATCCCAGTCCGAGGTGGACTATGCACACTCAGGAACGGCATTACATCATGCGATTACATGATCATCTCCCCTTCAACATGACCATAAGGTTTCACGTCGACCTGAACTACACATATGTATAACTGAAGATGTGGCAGTGCCAAAAGGGATTGCAAATTGTGTATGTGACAGGGAACCCGCATCCGATATAAGATCCAAAGCTGCACATTGCTCTCAATATTATGAGCCGAAGCCATGGGTAAATTGCCTAGTTCTATGAGAGAAAAGAATTACACATAAATGTAGCTCACACTCTGTGAGCATCGCAACAGTTATCATATCTGGCAGTAACACGGCAGGCTTATCATATTCGGCAACAAGAATGTAGGTGTAGGACATAATCATGCAGAAAGGCGAGACAGGCAGCACAAGGACAACAGGAGGGAACTGCCCGCGGTCACATCTCAAGTCCAGTAATAAACTGATGGAGAAGGCCGTTCTGCGACTCTCCCGGACTAATAAGCTACATAGCAGGCTGGTCTTACAACATATACAAAATGGGCATCTGAGACGCAGGAGACATGATATAATGAAATGGAGAGGGGAAAGGATTCACACCCTTCTTAATTTATCTCCCCTGGCTTTTTCTTGCACAGCGTCCTCGATGTACAAAATCAGTGAATGCACAACAAATGTTAAATGACGATATCAATGTGAATCGGTTCTGCCCTTTCAGCGAAATAAACAACATATTTCCCCGCTCTATCGGTACAACGTCCTCGATGTGCAAACACAAGTGCAAAATTTAGCATGGTGAACCAACATTTCACAATCACTTAGACTAATGTGAGACAAAACCATTGTACCCAAAACTAGATTAAGATGATCAATCATTCAACGAGTTAAGATACTGCCAACAATGGACACAACAGAAAATGAGACTCGTGCCTATCAGACTAAAACCGGCATTTTGCCGTCCATTATAGTTGATGATTACCACAAGTTCCACTACACAGAAAACACTCCTGGTCCTGACTGACCATCCATCTCAGTGCAAAACCTGCACTCTCATAATCTCCTAGTGGACTCAAACCACTGGGGATACACGGCCACACTCAAAACAAAGACTTATTCTAGGCGTGAACCGGTCACACAAATGAAGCTTTGACCTTATTAGGTATTTGACCTTAACCGCAAAGATCATTTAACCAAGAATGTACATAAAACCAAACTACACACTCCGACGCATGCTACAACAACATGGGAACACCGCTAATGAAACGTTAGGTGGTATTTGACCTTGAACCACAAGGATCATCAAGTCCCGAGTGAACAAAGAAACAAAAGTACACCAGATATTTAGACAAGAGCTACACATACATACGGACATCATGATCGAGAAGCACAATGAAGTTAACTTGAGCTTAACGCTTTTGTTCCGTTATTCTTCATGACAACTATGCGTATGGAAAGAAATTAGATAGCAATCTTCCAATCATTTACAAATCATAATAGTGCCTGCAGAAATTATCTGTCTTGTTGATCAAATGAATTACTTACAATTAGAGTGCCCATTCCAATGAAGGGTGTGTCTCACAAACTGTTCATGTTCTCTCAGTACGAAAATGAAAACGGCAGTCACAAAATACCCAAATGTTCATGACGGGAATGAGTCCTGGAGGCGGG
>JAWQFJ010023717.1:0-7500 GCA_034096865.1 Theodoxus fluviatilis | reverse complement strand
GGGCGGCGGGTAAGGCACATCAAGAATAGTTGGAATAGCATTTCAGACCAGTCTATCTTTTTCAGCTGGACGATGAATTGATTTGGTTCAAAGTGGTCACTGCACAGGACAATGTGACGTGGTGTGTGTGTATATGTATAATTCTGATAAATAATGAACTACCATATACTACTACTACACTAGGTTTTCAACAAAACCTGAGCTGCCATGTTTCTGCAACCATAAATAAAGTGAATAAACATGGAAAACAACAAATTAAATAAGACACTGAGGGAAGGAGATAAGTTTCAAAACAATATTTTAATCAAAGAACAAACATCAAAATAAATCCCAACCCCAACTTGGCCAAGTCCCCAAACAGCACAATAACAATAACTTCAACTCCACACGAGTCCAACACGAGAGCTCTCGCCCCAGTGGGCGGAGTCTCGACGACTTCTAGGAACGCGACCTGGGCTCGGCCAATCACAGCAGCCGCTGAGGCTGACCTGAGCTCCCGGTCAAAATTAGCATACAATAACAGCACAAGGCTATGCTAATGCAGGCGCTCGCTCTCGCAGCGAGGGATAGGGCTTCCTCCCTCCACTGTCACGGCAGTGGCAAAGAGGATACACTTTAAACAACCAGGTAGAAACTCAATTCTCCTTATGAGGATTAGTTTAGCGTACAGTGGTTCAATTACCCCAATCACTCCCTCTTGCAGCAGGGTTACGATAGCGTCTCTGGAACCCTCTGCTCAGGTTAAATGGATAGCGTCCTTGACCTTTCCTATTGGGTTTGACAACCACTTACTCTACTGGTGCTTCGGCACTAGATCACAGTCTTTACGAGTCCAGCTGTTACCCCGTGGGTTAAGATTATAAAAAACCAAACTTACCAACAGTCGCCTCTTCCTCTCACAGGAAAGACACATATAATCCAAGTTAGCTGACCCTTGTACTCTCAGCGTCAGGAAGCGCGCGAGGTTCCAACCTCCGCCTCCCCCGGTCCTAGAAGCGCTCGATGGTAGATCCCGGCGGAAGCAGTCCTCCCGTCCCCCTCTCGTGGCTCCCAGTCCACCAGGTATCCGCACGGCGACGGCATCCTGTGGGACGAGTCACTCCAGTGACCCGTGAGATCTCCCCAGTCGATAGGCGTCAAGTGTCCAGCAGCAGGCGGCAGTAGACCGGAATGGCGCCGGCTCTCCCTACCCCCACCCTGCGACAAGACTACGCTAACTAGACCCATAACTGCCCTGCTGGCAAGTTGCGTGACCTAGCCACGCGCATGCACGAGACTGTGCATAAAAAGAGAGTATCTAGACAGAGCGTCAGATAACCTATCTCGACCCCTTCTAATATCTCTATACTTTAACTTGCAGGTCAACGGCCCATAGCCTACTGCAAATGCACGCCCAGCGTGCCACGTGTCAGAGCTACACGTGTAGACGTGGACAAGTTCTACTAATACAGTTTAGAGAACAATGACTGCTTACAGTTAGCATCATTACATAACTCATGGTTCTATGACAGTTCTGCTTCTGCTCATATGACACCATAGTACTTAAGTCCCCCGTCCCATATGCCTGACGACATATACATAAATGAATGGCTGAATACTCTATTCACTTATTCCATCAGACAGGAATTATACAGATACTGTTGCTTCTTACAACACCAACAGCCAAACACAAACGGTCCTAGCAGACCCCACTACACATAGTAGTCTAGCAGCCTAGCACTGCATAAGAGAAGAAGTTAAAGTTGAAGTTAAAGCCTGAAATGGAACGAGAAACGCCTGTCACTGGCAAGACAAGACTCACGCTTTCTCGCACATTCACTCAAGCCAAACCATTACATGCATTCCAACCACAGCAAAACCGACAACCACCCTCTGGTGTTATCAACACGAGAATCCAACCAGCGACTTACAGATAAGAACAATTATACCTCTCCCTCCAGCGTTCCCTTCCCGAGATAAGAGCGGAGATTACTTAATCTGTTACCCTCTTTCCTGTAGAGCAGTTAGTCGAAATGGCATTCTCCCTCTGTCGATTAAATATACATTTAGCTTAATTACAACAAGCTTACCCCAAACACGGGCTGTGACCAGTCCTGACAGTTGCACCCTTGGGTCGACAAAGCACCCTCAAACGGTTTAGCCCTCCCTGGTGGCAAACGAGCCAACCAGGGAGTCTAAGATGTCCCAGACACCGCAACACGTCTCACTCTCAGGACGACGAGTGCTGGACTGATTCGCTCTAGGCGCAAAAAGGCAACGGTCACCCGCCCCACGGTTAATTGTCCAATCAAGGACTCTCATTGGTGTCACGTGGGGACGCTAAGTGCACGAGGCTGGCACGTGAGCTTACATAAAGTTTCGTCCACCCCCCACATTTGAATGAAACCTCCACCCCCTACCTCGACAGGCGGGTAGTAACAAGCAGTGTCCTTTGACCCCCTGTTACTAAAATAAGCAGCGCCGGGCGCTGACTCGGCAGATTTCGAATGGGGTGACGTGACTAAACTTTCACACCAACTTTCACTCTTAAATCATGTCGAAATTCCGCGACAGACAAGACCAGCAGTAGACAGATGAGCAGCACTTTCCCCCATCAAATCTTGACGTTTTGAATTTTGCACCCATTTGCTACATCTTGTCTCGTCTCGAGGGAAGCGGAAAAAAGATTTTCCACGACAGCCGTATCTGGCATTTGAACACGATATTGCAGCGCAGTTTTCTCCTCCGTGCCTTCGTCGCTTCATTTTCAGCTATGAGAGAATGAAAGCGTCGATTCTAATTCCAGCTAGAAACACCACAGTGTTCAGAGTTATGCGAGGAAAAGCTTTCTAACCTATTGACGCCAGTAGCTTTTTCTAATGGGAGACCCAAAATGCCATTGCAGCTGTATGCCTGTATGCTGCTCAATCGTCTGCTGCAGAGCGCGCAGATCATAATTATGCGTCCAGTGTTTATTTCTTTATTAAGACCAGCTTGTTAGGGACGTGCTTTTCCATGAAGAAAATTGTGTTTCGATTTTTTAGGAGTGATATAGTTTACTGACACCTTGACCCTTTTCCCAGCTTTAGTGTGGGAATTTTCATTTTAGTGTTTATTCACTCGCTTCTCCACGCCCTCGGCTAATTAGTGTTCATGTTTACAAACTACGGAACAAACGGTTTCTCACATACATATCGCTTTCAAGAAATACTATAAAAACCCTTGCACGCCCTTGCATTCTGCTATTCATACACTAAACTTTATTCCTCACGCACGTGTCATAGATACAACACTCACTATGAGCTCCGTCGAGATCGAGTCAAACAGAGTTATCTTTTCCTATTTTTGGCATAGCAATGGCTTCGTCGTATGTTGAACGTTTTCCAGCAGACGCAAAAAAGCGGTACTACGAGAAGATTATTGATGTTGATGGGTTAGATCCGTATCAAATACCAAACAGTTCGTGGTCTGTCGACAAAAACCAGCTGCCGGACATAAACCACGCCAGGATTGTGCAATATTTTGTGCTGGGCAAAAGTGCGTACACGTGCGAAGATTTTGCAGCCTACAAGAGCTTGGGAGCTTACAGGACTTTCGTCTGTGGTTGGGTGTGAGAAGTGCGAAGCTACAAACCAGATGGCTGTCAGAACACAGTAGTTTCAGCAAAGGTAAATTTGATTGCGTTTAATACATTGGGCGTTGTACAGTAATGTTTGAATTAGGCCATGTTATGACCTGTTATGACTAGCAGCAACGACAGTTCAGTTCAGTTCAGTTCAGTTCAGTCCAGTCTCTTAACCCTGAGATGGGTTGTTGAGGCACCACTGATGACTTTCGGACAATCTTCCTCCATCGATCTCTATCCTCATTGGCTCGCTGTGAGTCAGCAAAGGTCAAGCCTGTCCACTCTTTGATGTTGTCTTCTCTCCACTTTCTCTGCCTGCCTTTCCTTCTCCCACCTGGTACGGTACCTTGCAGGATGGTCTTGGACAGCCCACTGCCTCTTGACACGTGACCGTACCACTTCAGCTTTCTGCTTTTCACGATTGAGAGCAGGTCTTCGTACTGGCCAATTGCTCTCCTGATCCTGTTGCTGACTTCCTCATTCGTGACATGGTCTTTATATGAGATGTTCAGAATCTTGCGGTAGCATCTCAATTCCAGGGCTTGTATCCATCTCTGTAGTTCAGATGTGAGTGATAGTAGCAACGACACTAGACTGTAAATGCATCATAAGTTTTCAGATGAAAAAAATTTAGGTTGCGCCATAGTGACAACAGCGTTTTCTTAACGAGGGACAACTCGCGCATGGACGGACTGACGGACGGACGGACGGACGGACGGATGGACGGACGGACGGACGGAGTTTTACGACCTATCAGCCTCTGTAGGCAATGGAAGGCCATTAAGCACGAGAATCAATAGAATACATGCGCAAGTCAAGTCATGATGATCCTATTTATTCATCTCTTACGAATCGCGTAGGGAGTCGCGGTGGCTCTATTCTGACCCCCAACCCACAGGGGAAACGTGTGCATGGATGGCTCTGTATCCCCAAAACCCCGGGTCGATTCTTGCAGCATCATTTCGTTCGTATTTTTGCACATGCAAGTAGGCCTACTTGGGCACTGAGTGGTGTGTCGACATGAAGCAACATATGCGACGCAGTTCTCACACACGCGTGACGAGAACGCATCAAAGGCTGTTTTGTGTGCAAAGAACCGAAGCGTAAGATTTCATTAAATGCGCTGAAATGAGAAGCAATTACCTGTTGAATTAAATCAACAAAATCAATGAGAAGTGGTCTCCGCCTTGGGAATAGTGCATAGTCAGTATACCATATGTGACCCTCCATCACAAAATGAGTCACTCGTTGCATTTTCAACATTTTGATATGTGTATGTTTTCAAAAAGAGCACACAACAAGCTTCTCAATGGTGCAATAATCATGAACATATGACTACCCTACACGATTTCACATGACTTTGAAGATCGACACCCTAAAAATACGCTTTTTGAGAAAAACGCGTTTTAAGTTTACATACATTATTCCCCCCTTTTCCCTAGCAACCCTTATTCTAGACTCATGCAATTTGCCACAGAGATGAAGCAGTGGTTTTTGGCTTTGGTTGGCAGCCTAGGGTATTCCCCCGTCGATCTGTTGCAGTGGGGGTCAGCTCTCTATTGCGGAGGGCCACTATTGCGTGGGGCCGCTATTGTGGGACTTTTTTTGGTCAAAAGTTCTTAAGGCTATTTTGATTCTTTTGTCCTAAAACGCCCCCCCAAAAATTAACTTTTTTTTAACTTGGAAATTTTTTCGGGTTTTACCGATAGCGCTCAGCCTAGGCCGCATCCGCCACCCCGCCTGACTGACTTAGCCTGTCCGGGGAGTTTCACCTAAACCCGGACGCGTTACTTTTTGTCACGTTTGTGTCCAACATCAGCGTCGGGCCCTGGAGTTAGAGCGTAGGGACCACCCGTTGAGAGTCAAACGTGGGATGGAGTTAGAATATAAAGCTTCACCCGTTATTGATGAAACCCGAAAAATTTTCTACGTTAAAAAAGTAACAAAAATGTTATGGTTTTTATGCGTTTTAGGACAAAAGAATCAAAATGGCCTTAAGAACTTTTGACCAAATAAATTCCGCAATAGAGACTCCCGCAATAGCGGCCCCCCGCAATAGTGAACCCATTCCTTGCAGTGGTGGCTACGAAACTTTTATAAAATGCTTGATGTTGGCAATCGGTTCACGGACGTTTTCTTGTAAATAATTTACCACCACACCCAAAAAACATCATAAAGCATACTCTTACATATGTTGATTTCAAACACAAAACTTACTCATACAATGAAGAAGGGACTAGAGAAGCAAAAAATCCCAAAACCTCGAGTCGACACTACAACCGCCACCTCCTTTATGGGCGGTTTGCACAAAATGACTCGACTGCGAAACAGATGCCAGAAGCAGTCTGGCTCCTGACATCCTGGCAGCTTTCTTGCAAGTGAAGATGAACTCTGATGAGTGTTGTCATGATTTCTGGGTGACTACCACAATGCACAAGAGAGCAAATGCTTGTACTGATGAGTATGTTGTGAAGTTTTCTTGAACCTACTGGCAGCATCACAGGCGCAGTTGATTGTTGTGTATTGGTCAGGTCGTTGGCCTTGACCTGCGACCGAGTTAGGCTAATATTAGCTTGTTGTGACACAGTAAGTCAGTCACGTCGCAGTTAAGAATGTGGGAGTATGTGCGATATTGTGCTGGTAGTTTTTATAAATTGTGTAAAGGTATATAAGGAGCGAAAGCGAGTGAGAGAGGGAGAGCAGCAGATACAACAGAGTTAAAGGTGAGAGCTTTGACTCCCAGGGGAGCGAGTTTTCTGCTGTGTGAGTGCTACGAATTGCTGTTGCTGATTTTCACCACTGTAGAGGTCAGTGCGTGAATAAAGTTCATTGGAAACGATCACCGGAGTCTGTCACTTCGACTTCCTAGCACAAGCCAGGAGAACCCCCAAACATCGGGATATTGCAAGGGAAGAGTGCAACAAGTACAACTAAGAACATCAGTGACTGTGAGGTACTGTAACAGAATGTAAATAGAGAACTGAACATGTGAGTGAGAAGGATCAGTGGATGTAAATAGAGAACTGTCAGAACTGAACTTGTGAGTGAGGGGGAGCAGTGGATGTAAATAAAGAACTGTCAGAACTGAACTTGTGAGTGAGGGGGAGCAGTGCTGTGGATGTAAATAGAGAACTGAACATGTGAGTGAGAAGGATCAGTGGATGTAACTAGAGAACTGTCAGAACTGAACTTGTGAGTGAGGGAGAGCAGTGGATGTAAATAAAGGACTGTCAGAACTGAACTTGTGAGTGAGGGGGAGCAGTGCTGAGAATGTAAATAGAGAACTGAATATGTGAGTAAAAAGAAGCAGTGGATGTAAATAGAGAACTGAACACACAACTAATGAGTAAGCCTAATGTGGAGCAGTGGATGTAAACCAAATGAGTGATGTACAGTACTATTTGATAGTAGCAATATACATGTGCTTGTGTAATAAAGAAACACCCCCCCCCCCCCCACATATATTGCCGTTTTCATGGATTTTGTTTCATTACCGCGCGAATCTCATGACAAAGTGAGCAATCTCATGACAATTCATGCAAAATCTCATGACAAAACACTAAAAGTACTTAACACCTATGGCATCAATTACAACGAATCTCGTATGATTCAGAGATTTTCAAGAACAATCTAGTCAGAATATAAGTTTGAAAGGGCGTCATAATAAAATTTCAGCACAGTATGTGCTTGTTTTGAAAGAATTTTTCATAGAATTAGCGTACTGATTGCCATTGCGCATGTTGACGTTTATGATCTAAACAGAGGAGACGAAGCACTACTTGTGATCTACGTAGCCAAAACTGTGGCAGCGCAGTAATATTCCCTCTGAGACACAGGTTTTCATTGGCTGAGTAACTGATCATGGAAAGAAGGCTCTAGAAATAGCGATCCAATAG
>JAWQFJ010023716.1:7500-10332 GCA_034096865.1 Theodoxus fluviatilis | reverse complement strand
TGTGTGTGTGTGTGTGTGTGTGTGTGTGTGTGTGTGTGTGTGTGTGTGTGTGTGTGTGTGCGCGTGGTCGCGTGCGAGCAAGTGTGTGTGTGTGGGCACGTGCGTGTGTGTTTTGTGTGTCTTGTATGTCCATCTAATGGCACGTGTGTGTGTTTGTGGGCGTGTGTATGTGTGCGTGTGTATTTGTGCGTGTGCAAGCGTGCGTGCGCGCGTGCGCGCGTATGTATGTATGTGTGTGCGCCTGTGTGTGCTTTGCGCCTGTGTGTACGTGTGCGCGCGCGTGTGTGTACGCGCAAGCGCGTGTGCGTGTTGTACACGAAAAAGACGAACATAAGCCATAGATAACTGATCAACCAATCGATCTACTATCCACCTCCAAACCTTCCCGTCCCCTTCATCCAGGGTGTGGGGGTTGAGGGGGGTCATACGAGTACACACCAGCTCTCTCTCTCTCTCTCTCTCTCTCTCTCTCTCTCTCTCTCTCTCTCTCTCTCTCTCTCTCTCTCTCTCTCTCACACACACACACACACACACACACACACACACACACACACACCCCACCCCACTCCCCACCCCATCCCTCCCCAAGCTGCACAACGCAAGAATGCGTGTAGCGCTTCTGAAGTCTGGTGCCAGAGTGAATCAGGTGCAGCCTGGTGTTATCGCAGAGAGCGCCAGCATGACACGCAGTGTGGCCACTGTCCACAGCCGCTGCACGTGCCCGCCACAGACTTCCACTCCCCTCCACATCGCGTGACTGCTATGGATAAGCTTCCAGAAGGTAGCGGCTTATCTTCCCTCTGGCCAACGGTGACTCAGTCACAGGAAAAGCGATCAACACACACGAAACATGTAGACACAAGCAGGTTCAAATCTGTATGCATGATAATCCCGATGTACGACGTGGAAAGAGCTTGTCTGGCTATCTCGTACACAATTTGGTGACGAAATCCATCTTGTATTGGTCGTAGTGCAGCTTCGTCAGTCTACAACGCAGAATCTGCTCATAGCGCGTTGGTAATCATTGTATTTTTTGCTTTAGTTCTTATCTTAAAAAACTGTTCATCAACATTAAATTCAAGGTATATTCCTTTTAATTTTTGGTTGAAATCAAAACTGTACCCTCTGCCTTTACAAAACGCAATAGGCAAACGATCAACCCGAGTTATTCATAGCTGGCCTAATGGGATGCTACGTTTCAAGCCAACTTCACCGGGAAAAGTTCATTCGAGTCTATACTGCAGGAAACGGACAAGCATTCGACCTGATTTCGCACAAGCTGTTCACATGGCTAGCACAGTTTGAGCCCAGCTTCACAAGAAACATTTTTATTCGACTCCATACTGCATTCAATGCGTTTGCAAGCGACTCGCTTCCACTCGGAGTGAGAACGCGACACAGTTGGAGGCCAGACACGCCAGGAAAAAGCCATTCCAGTCAGCAGTACGTGCACAGCTACTCAAGTTCCCAACACATGAGTCTCCAGAGAGAAACTGCACACTTCATTGATTGGTCGAAATTTCCGCCATCTTGAAATTTTCGTCTGCTGCAGTTGCGGTTGCGGTTACATGCGTCGCTTCGTTTTCAAAGATGATGTTCCGAAAAGCGGACATCAAATTTCAGCCATCTTGAAATGGTTGGATATATCAATAACGGGTGAAGCTTTATATTCTAACTCCATCCTACGTTTGACTCTCAACGGGTGGTCCCTACGCCATAACTCCAGGGCCCGACGCTGATGTTCATGTTGGACACAAACGTGACATAAAGTAACGTGTCCGGGTTTAGGTGAAACTCCCCGAAGTGTGTAGGTTTCTCTCTGGAGACTCATTCGACATCAACTGCTAAAAAAGTACGAAAATCAGAACTTGAAGAGTGCGATGGACCACGAATCGAATTCGCGCTATCGACGCACATGTAACCACAACTGCAGCAGACGAAAATTTCAAGATGACGGAAATTTCGACCAATCAATGAAGTGTGCAGTTTCTCTCTGGAGACTCATGTGTTCCCCATGCTGGGAGAGAAGGTTCACGCCAGAAGCCATTCGACTGAAACCGATAGAAAATGGACGTTCCCCCGACTCCAGTTCCCAGGGGTTACTGACACGCGATACGCGGGTTGACCAGGCTACACTGCAATCCGGGGATCCGATTACATTCCAGAAGCAGAGGACATACAGCGGAGTTTTCATCCCGTAACCCTGGGCTGTGTCCGGGTCATTGCACACCGAGAAGTCTTCCGAGGCAACGTCCTGGTTTGACACCCTTCCCCCATGCCTTGCTGACGTCGCATTCAACAGGAAAGAACAACTGAAAAGGCAGGCCTGGCCGGATTTAAACTATGCATGACACAGCTCACGTTTCAAGCAACTGGAATGTGTTCTTACGTCTTCAACAGTGTCGATGCACGCTTTTCGCACTCACCATGCACCGCCTCCACAGTCCTACACAGCGCATCTCCACAACTTTCGTGTCAGCAATTAATACGGCACTGAAATGGATAGTTGTTTTGAAGGATTCCTGCACAAATGTCGTATTCCAAACTACTCCACACCTGCAAGAGTAGCCGAGGACATTTTCACTTTTAAACTCGCAGATCATGTAAAATACTTACTGGGTTTAAATAATAGCTTGCTATTTAAAACTAGCTCATATTGCAGCAATTGGCTAATGTGACAAGGTGCAAGTGTATTGTACATCTGCTGTGTTCATCCTTTATTAAAATATCCCTGCTTCTGTCTCTCCCCACCCCCTATCCTGTGTGTCAGATCTCTCTTCAACCCCCCTTAACCCCCCTTCCCCAGACCAGCTGACCGCTCTGGGACCCCTC
>JAWQFJ010023716.1:0-5000 GCA_034096865.1 Theodoxus fluviatilis | reverse complement strand
GACCGCTCCTGGCGCTGCGGTTTGATAACAACCTGGGTAGCCCGCCCTGGGTGCAGCCACCGGGACACGAGGTCAGCGCTAACGTCCAGCTGAGGTGAGGGTGACGTCACTGCCTTGCCAGGACCACGTGGAGGGGCTGCCCTGGAGCACGTCACGCCCGAGCGGACCCCGTGCTGCCCGTGAGACGCTGTCCGCAGCCGACACGGAGTTTCGGTCTGCCGTGCGTTCAAGACGACCTACCGGTAGCCTACCGGTAGCCTACCTACCGGTGTGCCATCTTGAACGACTCGTTATGACCCAACGGTAGCCAAGATGGCTTCCAAGATGCCTTCTCATCGCCGCGGATTGCGCTTCTCAACCAAATGAGTAAACCAGCAGCTGCAGACTGCTTGTTCCTTGTGGAAGCTGATGAAATACGTTAAGCTGTAGCTGTGCATGAATGCTCGACATCGCTCGAATAGAAATTTATGTCAAAACGACAGTGCTGACTTGGTGTAAGCAAGAATAGTTCGATGCTATTTTCAAGGGAGGTAACACCACTAACCAAGGGCTAATGTAAAAAATAAGAGTTGCTTCCCTTGAAATTGCCTTGAAATTGTTTTGCCGTCTATCGTTGAAATGTTTGCTCACATCTTGACCGGTAATTATTTCAGAGCAGTTATTCTTTAAAAAAAGAAAAGTACAATATCAGCCTACCTTCTTGTAACGTCTCGCATAGGCTGGGTAATAATCACAGGTCGAAATGCGTGCCACAGCGCATATTTGTGATGACGATTTTCTTCCTTTCCCCGAAGGCAGCCATTTTGGCTATACACGCGCAACGGCTCTCGGGCGCGGTACGTACCGGTACGTACCGGTAGCCGTAACAAGTCGTTCAAGATGCTACCGGTACGTACCGGTACGTACCGGTAGGTGTCTTGAACACGCCTCTGGTCATCTGTGTACGCACAGAGCCTGGGCGCCTGTCATCACGTGATCACGATGTTTGTCCGCCCGAGCCCCCAGAGTCAGAGTCCCGAGTGTCACAGCCTCGCTGCAGTTCAGATTAATTTTCTTCTCAGTGGGACGAAAATAGCCTCAACTTGTATCTACTTCAAAATTTCTCATCGAGAAATGACTTCCCTTTCACTGACTTACTTTTCATCTTTCTTTCCTTCCTTCCTCCCTTTCTTACCTTCTTCTTCCCTTACTTCTGAATGACGGAAATATGTGTATGTCACTATTTTAACAAGCTAAAACGATGTGGAGCGGTTGCGTTCTTCTAGGCATGCCACATCAGGTAAAGAGACTGGTCAAACGACTGTCAGCAGACAACAGATTCTCCGAGGAAAAAATCGCTGGGTCATCAGTCTGAGGAACATCGACGCTGGAGACGAAATGGGGCTAGGCAAGTCCAGTCATCTCGGGTCCGCGGCCCGCGGGACGGGACGTTCTCGAAGTGAATAGGATGAAGCGCTGTATCACGCACACGCCATCCCACTGCCCCTGAAAACTCTGGTGTCATGGAAGGTCAACCGATAGGAAAGATACCAAGACCAGTAAAGTGCATCTTTAAAATACGCACTTTCTCCTTCAAAGGATGTGGTGCATCTCAAGATTTGGACTAAAAATAAAACCTTTCGTAAGCCTAACAGCCTGCTACTGTGAAACAACCAGGTGGTGCCAATGCTCCATTACAAACTTGCTCGGTGCGGGGTAACGCCAGGCTGCTTGTTCATGCTGTGGCAAGGATACATGCACAGCCCCAGCGTTCTGCAGGGGGCGAAGAATACGGGCCTGGGGAGGCCTCCACCGAGTCTACAGCGGGGGAGGACTGTGTTTCTGAACCAGTCACCATGGGCAATCGCATCTCAGTCAAATTCTATCGCTTATCACAAACTAAGTTTTTTCTAAAGCACCAACAACCTCTTAGAGTCAGATCAGAAATTCACAGATGTTCAGCGGCGATTATAGCTGCTTCAGCTTTCACCTCCACCTGACGGTCACTGTTTTCACTGCGTCGTGCCCGGGATAAGGGTGCAAGAAGGTCATTTCCTGAAGCCTGGAGTCTTGAGTTAGACTCTCTGGAGAGGACACTGCATGAGTCCAAGAAAGGCAAGGTACAATCAACTGATGGAGCACAAGATCACTGCACGTGACGTTGCAATCGAAGACAGACGCTGCATCCAGCTCCTGCAAAACTACCCCAAGCGAGTCTCACACCTTTTCCTGTGTCAGCCACGAGTCGGTGTGTGTTAGGCGCGTCCACAACGCAGGTAAGATCACCGCTGACTGAACAATAGTCCTCACGGCAGAATTTACGGGCAGCCCTAAATTACCGACGCCTGAGCAGCTCCTAGCGATGCAAGTGGGGCAACATTTCAAACTGCAGGAAATGCTGCTGTCACGCCGTCAGGGGAACTCGCCCTCCCGGCTCTGACGTCAGGCTATCCCGGATTTCCACGGTCCAGTTGGCAAGAACTGGGTCAATGCATGAGGTGGGACACGGAGGCCAATTGTGTTGGAAAACCACTGAAGACATCAACAATGCCTTCCCGTGCCTTCCTGAAATTTCCCCGCGGCGTTCGGTGAAGTTCACGACGGGGGACGTCCCTGCCTTATCGTGACGAAACAAAGTTAATCCGCAGGCTTCACAATTTGCTTCTGCTCCGCCTGTGTCAAGCGTGGTCTCAAGTCAGAGAGAATATCAGTCGCCCTTTACAGCAATCCTCATAACGACGGCAATGCTTGCAAACCTCGAGACACGGCATCAAGAACATTCACCTCTGACGGAGGTAAGCGCGAGTATTCCCCCACAAAGGTTAGTCAGATTACCCCTAAACGGCGCGGCTAAAGCAGAGAAGATACAGGACACCTCCAGTTCGCTCTGCCGCTCTCCTCCCGCACAGCGTCCTCAGTGTACTTGGAACGAGAGGGAAAGGTCAGAGAACGTTTGCTCCACTTGGCTGGGGGTACTCCAGTTCCGGGCGTGCAGGGGAGAGAGAGATTGCGCACCTTGGAGTTCGATGGTTGCTGGCAAAGTCGGAAACAACGCGAGCGACCCTGTTTTTGCCTGATCAGTCACGAGTTGCGAAGAACTTTTCCCACCTCCACGTCTACTTTTAGGCAGGCGAACAGCAATGCAAGTCTGGGGTCACCGATAACTTTTTGTGACCTGGTTAGACTCAAATCTTATAATCGTCGTCTCTTTGCTGCAAGAGCTAAGCTGGCTGGCGAAGCTATGATACAGCGCCAAGCCCACTCGCTGTGATACTCGTGTGCTAATGAGCATTTCCATGGGTCATCTGAGCAAATCAGTCTACTCGATGTTGACTTGACCGCGGCCTGGGGGTAGAAGATCAATGAAGGAGATAGCGAATCACACGTCAGTGCCCCCACCGTTCCCCCCACAGGCAGCCTGGAGGGGCACTGTCCCTCCCAGCCTGCTCCAGTAGACATTGTCCAGGCAATGGCGATGTGCCTTCGTCACGTGATCAAGTGCAGTAGGCACACACTACCGCACCTGAGCTGGACACAAAGTCTTTGACAACACAAACAGGTCAAAGTCCTCACCCCCACCCCCTCACTTTCTACAGTATATCTTTCCCCATCCCCTTCTATTTTCCTCTTGTTTCAACTCCATTTTATCCACCCACCCCACCCCCCACCCCCACCCCCACACACACGCTCCCCCCCCCCCTCCATTCTCACTCTCCATTCTCACCCTCCATCACTTTCTCTCTCTCTCTCTCTCTCTCTCTCTCTCTCTCTCTCTCTCTCTCTCTCTTTCTCTCTCTCTGTCTCTCTCTCTCTCTCTCTCTCTCTCTCTCTCTCTCTCTCTCTCTCTCTCTCTCCTCTCTCTCTCTCTCTCTCTCTCTCTCTCTCTCTCTCTCTTTCACACACATACACACTCACACACACCTTTTCTCATAGCAATATTTTCCAAGCCAAATCTCATTCCCAGCCTCTCATTTCAATCACTATAGTCACAAACCTCTTTATTCCTCCAACTGCTCTCTCTCTCTCTCACCACCTAGCTTTACTCCATTCCCGTCCTTCTTTCTCTCTCTTCCTCGGTCCGGCATTTCGTGGAGTCAGCAATGTCGTGGGACAGGTGAAATTAAAGTGGAATGGAAAATGCGTGACAAGTGCACAATGGCAGGGCAAAACCTAACGTCCATATTCTGCGGTCTCCTCAAATCGTATAATGCAATCCGATGCTCAAGTATGCCAGGTGCTGTCCTGGAGAGGACCACAGGCAGAGTAAAAAGTTGTGCCGATGTGCTTCCATCTAGCAATGTCACAAGCCGTTTGCGGGATAACATTAATTCGAGTCCTAGCTAAACACTTTCCGAAACTCCTGAGACTGCTGTATTCACGTTTTAAATGTAAGTCTTATTCGTATGTATATGTAACCATGTATATATCGCATTCCAGGAACTGTTAAGGAAATTAGTTTATTTTGCCACAGGGGCAGCAAAAACTGATAAATGCCTGAATGGAAGAAAATCACAGTTTCAAGACGTCATGTACACAACATACACTTTTTTTAAAAACTGATTAAATAATCCTACTGCTTTGGTAGGGGCAGCTAGAGGGATTGCCTGTAATTTATACTAAACATAGTAATCATTTTACACGACCAGCCCGGCAAATCAACGATGACTTGACAAAATCCTTCCCTCATGTTCATGCAGGGCAAATGCACACGGCGGCGCAGTGGGAGACGGAGCGCTGGGACGTGTGTGGAGCAAACAAACCCAAAACTGCTCAATCACGCACTACAGAACGCAAACATGCGTACAAAAGAGCCTGCACGGCTGGTTATTGCGCAACGTGCACAGCACACCACAGCACTCGAGGCTAAGGTCAACTTGCGCTGGTCCAGCCTTCTGCAAACACAAGTCCAGGCCCAAGCATTCGTGACAACAGCCAAAAACATCCACAGGGGCGGGTTTCAAAATAGGTAGTCGATCTTGGTCGCAAGATCTTGCTTCGCAGTAAGAGCTAGCTAAAAAAGA
>JAWQFJ010023715.1:0-15065 GCA_034096865.1 Theodoxus fluviatilis | reverse complement strand
TGTGGCGGAGGTAGCGGGACAGGAGGATATGTAGGACCTGGGTACTGCGGAATCCATTGCCCCGGAGACGGCTGGTGGAGATACTGTCGCTGAGCAAAGGCTGTGGCGTATTGGCGTTGACCACTGTTGCGGTTCGCGTCAGCCTTTCGCTTCCTGCAGTCGTTCTTCATATGCCCCTTCTTGTGGCAATAAAAACAGGTGACTGGGGAGGACTGCTTTATGGGCCGGCTGTCTAGCTGCTTCTTCACGTCCTCCAGAGCAGTCGTGAGTGTAGCCAATCGTTTCTCCAACCCGCTGATGTCCTTCGGCACGGCCACCATGCTTTCCTGCACAGCGTCTGTGGAGTCTTCGCGCATCCAGCGCATTGCTTCGGCCCGAACCTCCAGGAAAGAACGTCGCGTGTCCGAGCGCAGAAACGTTTTGACGTCCTTGCGGAGAGATGGAGGGTACAGACCTTCAATGAAGCGATCCCTTAAGGTCCTATCTAGGATGGCTTCCGCGTCCCTTTCATTTACTCTTCGAGCGAGAGTCTGGAGAGCGTGACTATATTCCAGCACCCCCTCCCCAACTCCCTGTTTCCGTGCATGGAAAGCGCCAAGGAGGCTTGTCAGTGGGCGCTGGTCTCCGAAAACCTCTGTCAGGATGTTAAACAGTTCGTGCGCGTTGCCAGGGTTTCTGGAGAGCACCTCTGTCTTGGCAGTTCCATCTAGGTGACGGATAACAAATTCCATCGCCGCCGCCTCATTTTGAAACGGATAAGCTTGTAGTATTCGCTCTGTTTCGGCAATGAAGTCCTCGACAGAAGAATCACCATCGAAACGGGGGGCGGGAGGTGGAGCCATTGCAGCACACACCTGCTGGACCACACGTACGGGAGTCTGTGCCCTCTCCCTGTTGTCACGGGGTGCTGGCTGTTGTCGGCGTGGCGGCATGGTAGGGCAAGGTGTCGGGAAGCAGAGGTCGGCAGCGGCAGCGGTGTCAGTCCTTAGCAGTCGTCCATCAGTGGTGGGGACTGGTAGTGCTGGCTATATTTCGGGCTGGTGGTCTTCATGATCATCTCACTGACTCTCCCTCTGCTATACCCTGCTCTGCAGCGCCATTTGTAGCGGCACCAGCATTTACATTGCTGGGGCTACTATGCAGGCTGGGAACTTTTCCCCTGCCTCCCGAGTGTTGGGCGGCAGAGGCACAGAGGGACATGGAGTCAGTCAAGTTCCCGTTACATCCATTTATTTCTGAGTAGCAATAATGAGTCCGTACTCTATGCGGCTCTCAACACAAGTCTCTCAACACAAGTCTCCTAAACATAAGTCCTAAACATAAGTGGTCACCTCAATATATATGATCAAAACCGGAAAAGGCGTGGCATGGGATTGGTGAAGGTGTCGGCTGGGGGCGGTACCAGGGATGCGTAGGAAGAGGGGGGGGGGGGGGGGGAGGGTCCGACTCACAAGACTGATCTCTTGGAGATACTATCGCGGCAGCATCAGGTCTCCATGCTGATGACCAGCGGAGTGTCCGAGAGTGAGATAATGGGAAACGACAGTGGGAAGGGCGGCTGGCATGAACGGTATGGCTTCAGTGTCCCAGAGTCTGACGTGGGGATGGAATCAGAGATGGGGAGGTATACAAATGGAGAAAGCAGGGGAGTGGAGAGCGTGGGAACGGGCGAGAAATAGCTGAGTGGGCAAATGACCACTGGTGACAGACTGGAAGATAGGAGGGGTTCATGCAGAGAACGCAAAGTCAGCAAAGTAAAGTTTTGTCACTCTGTTACAATATATATATATATATATATATATATATATATATATATATATATATATATATATATATATATATATATATATATATATATATTATGTCCACAGGATTGCACATTCATGGCAATGTATTTGCATGTGTACTATTCTTTCAAAAGACGACAAGATGCTGTGTCATGTGTCAGTTGTTGAGATTACCTCTAACGATGAGGCAAAACTTTTCTGGTGCTGTGGCGGGCCGATGGGCTAACAAATAAACTTTCATAGTTCGTTTTTTTAAGCGCTAATTTTATCCACCAATGATATGAGGGCAACGAAGAGGCAACTTCATTCATACCATTCATTCTAGATTTATTGGTAGAGCTAGTGGAGATATGGAAACGTTAAAAGAGGTAGAGAGCACGATTGATGAAATGGTTTACACAACTAGCCATGGTCTAGGATGGAGTAGTGGAGGAGGCAAGATGGGGAAATTAGGCTGTAGATTATATGAAGAGAGAGAGAGAGAGAGAGAGAGAGAGAGAGAGAGAGACAGACAGAGAGGAAGAGAGAGAAAGAGAGAGAGACAGAGAGAGAGAGAGAGAGAGAGAGACAGAGAGAGAGAGAGACAGAGAGAGAGAGAGACAGAGAGGCAGAGAGAGAAAGAGAGAGAGAAAGAAAGATAGAGAGACAGAGAGAGAGACAGAGAGGCAGAGAGAGAAAGAGAGAGAGAGATTGATTGATTCTTTATTCATCAAGATTACATTTTAGGCATTTCTGCCTATCTTACAAGAGAGAGAGAGAGAGAGAGAGAGAGAGAGAGAGAGAGAGAGAGAGAGAGAGAGAGAGAGAGAGAGAGAGAGAGAGAGAGAGAGAGAGAGAGGCGGTCAGTCACATTAATGAGGGCGAGCTTTCCTGGTCTGTCTGGGATTAAGATCAAATTATCAGAAAGACGCTGGGCCAGATTAGGCCTCCAGCCCCCACCCCAAATCAATGTATGTGCTCGCCCCCTGGTTCCAGCCTTCCTCCACGTGCACTGGTCATGTGAGTACGACCCCCCTCCCCCCCCCCCCCCCCCCCCCCTCTGTAATCGCACCCAGACCTGAAACAATGCCTGGTCAAAGGTCAACGTGGAAGAAGAGGTTGAGATGGGATGAAAACCGAGAGGAAGAGAAATAGGAGTAGGGCTAGAAGAGAAGCAGGGAGGGAGTGAGAGAAGGTTAGGGACCCGATGGTTATAGACACACAGGGGACACCTTGGGGATGAATGAAGGTCAAGGATAATGGAACACAATCTTGGTCACAATTACCCTTGGATGGTTCCTGGTTAGAAGGCGCCTCGGATGGAAGAGGCGACGCGCAGACTTGTCTCAGGTCGGAAGGGGAGGCATGTCGTCGTAACTCGCTCCCGTCTCTGTTGTCACGGTTGGGCTCATCAGAAAACTCTGGTGAAGGGTGATCCAACTCATCTCTGGCAGCTTGTGCTGCTTTCTTCTCCCGGAGCTGCTGGAACGCTTCCCTGAGTTCCCTCCTGACGGATGCTGCAAACTCCTCATGAGATTGCAATGTTGGAGGGTTTTCTGCAGTTAAACACACTGTGTCAGAGGACACAACACACACGGCTGGCGGCGCGTCGATGTCCTCTCCCGCGTCAGCATGAAACGCACGAACCTCTCTCTCGAGGGGCAGGCGAATCTCGTGCAGCAGGTTCGCTATATTTGAAAATGTTCGAATTTTCAACATCGAAGGGAGCAGACGTGGGCAGAGAGAGAGAGAGAGAGAGAGAGAGAGAGAGAGAGAGAGAGAGAGAGAGAGAGAGAGAGAGAGATCAAAATGGAGAAATAAGAAACAATTTGCTCAAATTGGAAACGGCAGTCAAGTAAACACTGCAGAGCGCTTGGTGGAAGGAAACTGGTGGGAGATACATGGCACGAGAAACTACAAAGCTCGTGAAGCGAAAACAGCTCAGGACTGGAGAAGTAGTTACAACTCTTTACTCCCGTTTTCAAACGTACCGCACTTTATGGTGTATGGTAATGACTAGGTGCCGTCCGTCAGCGTGAAGAAGAGAGATCAGAGAAAAAAGAGAGAGTGACTAGACGCTCGAACCTGACACGTCGGCAGACAGAGACGGAAGATCCAGCTCCCGAGACGACAGCGGCGCTGTGCACTGACCAAACTGTCAGCCCCTATCGAAGCCCCATTTGACTCAGTGGCGAACACATGTAGTTGTGTTATGGAGTGAGTTGTGCAGAGAAAGATCGCGTTTGCAAACAACAGTATCCACTAGTCTTGCCTGGGAGAAACGGAAATTGTAGCTGACCGAAACCTTCGGGTGGAGATGGGCATTATTATAGCTAATACCTTCACCCATCTGTACGTGGACAATGAAACGGTGCATAACTACATTTCTCCTATCACCACGTTTTCTTGTTTCTTCCATGACTTCCTCTTCTTCGCCAACAATTTTTTTCTGCCATTGTCTTCATCGGCGCCATTCCTCCTCCATGTTCTTGTCCTCCTTGCTGTTTGTGGACCCACTTCAGCGAGGTCCGTCCACTCCTCGTTGGGAAGCAGCACTTAGAGGCACGGTGGCGTACCCTGGAAACTCAACACGATACTCTCTCTCTCTATAGTTTCCCCCTTTTTCTCCTCTCCAAATGCATTTATCATTGTTTTCCAGGGAGTGGGCCAGGAGAGAACCCTGGCCTTTTTGCCATATTGGGCCCAGGGAGAGCGGTCCATTCAAACAGGGAGATCTGGCTCAGGCCCTCGCTGAGCCAATTGAGCCCCCCTCACTGAGCACACGTGCCACCCATACAGCGGCCAGCAGAGGAGAACCGAGTGTTCTGGCGAAATGGACGAAGGGCGGTCGCTTCTCATCAGACCTGATTATTCAAGGAAGAAGGACCTTTCCCAGTTCAATGTATTCCGTCCAGCCGCCCTTTTCTCTCCACTGGCACTGAGCGGATTAGGTCTGGGCCTGCAGGTCCGATGACCAAAAACCTATTGATTGCACGGCAGGATGAGTGGAGGCAGAACGCGGCTGCTCGGTTCGAGTCCAAACCGCGAGCCACAATGGGCCATCGCGAATATCATCGTCCCAAATTGCCCTCAGATGTGCCGCACTTCCCCCACCCACCACCACCAGCACCCACCACCACTAGGCTGCTTCAGCCCTCCACCAATATTTGACCTTCTCCCAGACCTGGCTATGAAAAGCTGGCGTGTGCTTCTCTACTCAGAATCAGCACTGCCTCTATAGCATGAGCTTGAACTGACTGATTCACTTTGCCTCGCATGCAAGTGTATGAAATGTGTGTGATGCTATCATATGGAGTAAAGTGGCGACTGTAAACAATCGTGGATTTATTTTCGTAAACCATTTTAAAAGGTTACACAAGAAATGTATTTATCATTTGGAGACCTTTCCAATGGGAACAAATTCCTGTGACAGGGGTAAAGAGTGAAAAAATATAAATGATGTTATCAACAATGAATGGAATGGAAATGATCTTCATCAATGAATGAATGAAATAATATTTTATCTTGATAATCGCACAACCTTGTGCATTGTTCTTGGAACTCGCAGGCTAGGCTTTCATTTATTTATCAATAACAGAGCATCAAAACTTGTGCTTGGTAGCTTGGTGTTCAAGCTGATTCTTGCACTTTAAAACATACAAAGAAATTGAGTGCGAGCAAAATCTCATATGACTTTTTTCTATTAAAAATTACTGAAATCCCCCAAGGTCTTATCCACCAGAAAACGTAGGCACTGCCCATCACTGTCTTCCTCTTTAATAAACATCCGACGAGTTCTTGGAGTGCCAGGGGCGATTTTCTTTTCAACTTCCTTTTTATACCCGAAAGGGGCGACTCCTTGAAGGAGCTTGACCACCTTGCTCCCACGTGATGACGTGCGGCTCCTACACGTGGCTGCCGCTGCCTCGCGCTAATTAGTCTTCTCAGAGGTTCGCGCCTCCTGGTTCACTCTCTCTCTCCCATCACTGCTGCCCAGCGCTCAATTAACTCAAAAACCCTGTATGCAAACAAACCATTGGCCGCCTTGATATCTTCTGTAAATGAGAACAAGTCCATTGGGACGGAGCAATGTTTGCCCAAGCAATGGACGGCGCAAGCGAGCTGAGGGCCACGGTACGGCAATTACCGTGAACCAGCCGTGTCGGTCCCTCCCTCACACTCGATGCGCTGGACAGGGAATGGGAACGAGAGGCAGGCGATGAAGGACGGAGAGAGCTGCAGAAAGCCAGGGAAAGACAAAAGAGTTGAGGTGCGGAGAGAGGAGGATAAGAGAAAAGAGAATAAGAGAAAAAAGGATAAGAGAAAAAAGGATAAGAGAAAAAGAGTCAACGAAGTTGGGGGCGGAGGGTGAGGACAAGGGGATGAGGAAAGGTTTGGAGAGTGAAGAGGTGACAAAGTTGGGGCTTGGTGTGGAGCTGAAACGAGATTGTGGGCTAGGGACTGTTGAGTGCAAGGATGGGAGGGCAAGCTGGGGAAGTTGAAAGGGGCCAGAGTAAGGTGAGGACGATGAGCCATTTGGGGGGTGGGAGTGGGTGGAAGAGAAATACACAGACACATCATGGATTTGCACAGGTCCAGCTCATGACTGCTTGCAAGCACGTGATGGGCCTCGACTGGTAATAAGAACTCTTACCACTGTCTCTAGAGGACAGCCATGCAAAAGAAATGTTTTAAACTTGATATACTACATGTAATTAACGTATACTCTAATTCGCAAAAAGCACAATGAGGATGGTGTCTACGACTCCACAACTCTCAGCGAGAAGAGACATCGTTGGCTGTGTCATCGTGCAGTCCATAGTCCTTACACGAATTATTTATCTGTATCTAAAGAAGACTCCAGAATTCACTGGGGGTGATTTGTCGTCGGAATTCGGTGTTCAGCGAGGTGACGCAGTTCGGCGGAAGTTGATTAGCTACTCACACTCCTCAAAACACCAATCAGCTTACAGCTCGCCCTCCATCTAACAACATGGTTTCCCCTTCACAGACTTGACCTCGCTGTGTCCATACTTGTAATCGCCTCCCGTCGACCCTGCTTTAGAACTGAGAGAGAACTCGCCATCATTGTCAGGAGGAAACTAGAAACCAGACCAAGCTTCCAGGAAAAGTCGGGACGACTTCAATGATTTCCACGCTAATCTAGATCCCATTGTGGGCTTGAGGAAGTAACTCTCGGCCTTCACGGCCTCGGACACTCAGGGGCGGTAAATCGTCCCCGACCTCACGTGGAGAGAGGGAGGAGTTCTCCAGTTCCCAGAGTCCGAAAGTTTGCAGGGGCACGTCTGTGGACGGGGGCGCGATTAGCTGGGGAATGAAAACGTCACGAACACGATTCGCCCGGCGTCGGCGGCGGAATATTTATATCCTTACCCTTAGTAAACATGAATTTTTCAGGAATTGCGTTCCAGGGAGCTCAAGCTTTTGCAGGAGTGCACTGACGTAATTCACGGGTCTGACCAAACCTTCCCGCCACGCTTTGTTGCAAGGCAGTGTCCCTTGAAATGCATTTACATGCAATTCCTATAAATCCGTTTTACGAGGCTTCTGGTGCATCTTGCTTTTGGGGGAGAGGAGGGCGAGGGGGGGGGGGGGGTCCTGATAATTTTTGTTAATAGTTCGGACGTTGACACGAGTTTTGTTGACACTTGAAAGACGTTTTGTTATTATGAATGTTACACTTCGCGGCAAATAACTTTTCCCCCCCGTGCAAGTACACGCTATCAGTTAGCATTGCAAATTGGCGGGAAGGGAAATGATTGCTTGGAGCAAAACCATACGTCCGTGTCTCTCTCTACCCACGTTTTGCAGAGTAGCGATGAGCAAATGGAGCTTGAGCACTGCACTTTTTAAAACAATATAAAAGATTAATCACATCGCTAAATCTTTCACATATGTTTCGTAAGTGTTCGGTTAAGGTATTGTTGAAGTATTGCGTTCTCATCGTCTCTACAGATGGCCATTCTCCACTTATCAGGTCCGCTCCTCATCCAGCACCACATGATCGTCGTCGTCGTCGTCCTCCTCCTCCGGCTTTTCCCCTCCCTCTTCCTCTTCTCTTTGCCTCTGCTCTCTCCCCCCTGCTGCTGTGTCGGAGTTGGGCAGGATGGCGGAGACGATGATAATCGGGCCTCTCAGTCACTGTCATCGAAGACAATCGCACTGAGGGATGGAACTTCGGTCTGAGCCACGCGTCGTCTCCCGCCATAAATCACGCTTGCAGCGCCACCTAGGCGCGCTGGGCCTGCAGGGGAGGCCACCCCTGACTTGCTGTGACCCCTGCAGGCCTTTCAGGGCCACGGATGGGGACGAGACGGATCAGATATCACCTGTGTTTTCCTTCAAGCCTGCAAAAGCAGTTTTCAAAACCAAATAACAGAATAAAGGGCCATCAGATGGAACAACTGCTTCCCATTTTTGAGTTTTTTTTCTTCTTTTTACATAAATTTTAATTACGGAAACGTGCCTTATCTTCGACTCGAAGATTTGCAGTCATTACAGCCATTAGGAGACATAACTGCACTACGCCATTTTGGCGACAAACGACAAAAGGATAGAGCTTACGCAGACGAAGAACTCGACAAGAATGGTGGTCACGGGGAGGTCATGCCACAAAGACGATGCACTGCACTCTTCAGTATTTCAATATGCTAAAATCATCTGAAGAAAGTAAAGGCAAACACCCGTGCTGATGCATTAAAACGGCCAAGAAACCGCGTAGAACGAGACTTCGCGCCTGTCTTTCAGAAATGGCACCACTTCCTACAAATCCATGCGTGCGTCGGACTGTCAAAACGTCGACCAGTATTTCACGGGAAACTGGCCATTACTACGAAAGATAAAAAAGACAGGACAAACGCGCCCAGACACAATCGATGAGCGACGGGCAGATCCGTCCCTGCAGTGCCAGGTCCGAGGAGGGGGCCAGGAGTGGAGCGGACCACGTCTCAATAATTCTGCCTCCAACAAGGCGGCAAGGGGAGCGCGGACCGGGGTTGACAGCTCGTCTGGAAGAGTGGCGAGCTGCAGGCACTTCACAGAGCCCTGGCCCAGCTGCCGTAGCCCGCCCGTCACCCTGCCTCGATCATATTGATAAGGGATGAATTATACCGAATGTGACTCCCCTGTCTCCACCCCCTTCCACCCCTCCCCCTCAGCCTCCTCAAAGGCCGCTATAAAAGGGAAAATAACAGCGGCTCGACAATGGGCGTCATTGTGATACAGTTGAAGGGCTTTATGCAAATGAGGGATTGATCCAAGCAGCGCGAGGGAGGCGAAGCGCCTCATTAACTCTGGGAGAGGGATCGGGACCCAGGCCACAAAGCCACAGCGCGGGCAAAACCTTCTACTGGGGGTCGAGGACGATACTCGAGATGAGACGGATAAGGAAGATGTTGGTGGTGGTAGTGATGGTGATGGTGGTGGTAGCGGTGGTAGTGAAGAAGGTGGTGCTACTGGTGGCGGTAACAAAGGGCCAATAGTCATGATAGTCATGGCAGAGGTGATATTTGATGGGGGTCATGGTGCTTGAGATAACTGGGATGTAGGCATCGAAGGAAAGGACGAATGAGATGCTCAAGTACTTACTCAGGTAAAGACAGTTCTGACCCTGCTTGGTGGTGCCTGGAATGAGGCGTTTGTACATATCACCATGTCAGCGTGCTATACATTCTGTGAATATTGTGTTTTCTGATTCAAATATTTCAAGCGCGAATATGCGGTTAAATGACACAATGTGATATGTGTGCATTTGCTCATGCGTGTGCGTGTGTGCGTGCGTGTGTATGTGTGTGTGCGCGCGCGCTTGTGGAATGACGTTTTCGGGCCACTGCACATACCTGCCCTGTCCTGACCTGTTGCTCGGTAAAGACAATTCGAGTCGAAAATTGGTTTCAGAGTACAGTGTATCTACAAACTTCTCACTCCTTTTCCTCGCTCTTCTCTTGCTGTGCCAGGACCACACAAAATGTTGATGCTTTCCTCGTTAGTAACACGGGCTCCTCCGGTTCCGCGCACCTCTCTCCCTGGATTTCTGGGAGAGACCGTGCCATGGGGCCAGGCGTTTCTGGCTTTGGGATCGCTTACAGGCAATTCCTTGAATGCAGTATGTTTGACTCCTTCCTCGAAGTAATCTTGCCACAAGAAGTCTGCGCCAAGGCAAGCAAACGTTCGCCAACAGGTATGTTGAGACCAGAATTTCTTGTCTGTTCCAAGACCTGTCTTTTGAGCAGTTCAGGTCCAGGCACATCAAAATGCATGTCTACGTCTGAGCACAAATACGAGTTGTGTTTTTTAATCTGTCGTTTATTAGGTAAGCACGGAGCAAGACAGACTGTGTAGAGGGAATAGTAGATTCCTTGATAGTTTCAGCATTAGTGACCAATGTCCGCCCCGAGTTCGATAACGACTAGAGACTGCCTAAAACCATCTTGCTGAACATAAATAGTTTCAAGTTCGTCATTCCTTTTAAAACGCTCGTGTTATCCTTGCATATCTATCCTGCAGAATAACTGCTTTTAAAACAGCTCCAGAAGAGTATCAGATATTTTTATTTGTTTCGTTGACTACACAGAAATGTTCAGACATTTTGAATAATTGAAGACGAAGCTTTAGATGCACACCAAAAAGCTCAAGTGGCACAAACTAAAAGATAATGTAAATGCACTGGACATGAAACTATTCAATGTATTAAACTAGGGTTAAGAAAGGTTTCAATCTGAGGTCAACTTGTGTGGTGATGAGGTAATCTCCAGATACGTCATCAAGTTTCGTGCAACTGAGACCGCTGTGCAGACTCATTATATCAAGAGTGTCTGTTCAGACACATTATGTTGCTTCGTTCCAATGACATTGTAATCCAGACGAAACAAAACAAGCTGCATCTCAATAATCCGCAAGGTACCGTTCATTGGATGGCGGCAGTCTTCATAGGTGAATGTGATTACAATTTACATGTACAGTAAAATGTCACGACAGAGTATGATAAACTGCAAGCAGTGGCTCAAAAGGTTCAGCATTAGACAAATGTAAAAACTTCACTATAAGAACTTGTGACAATCGCTTCAATGAAAAGCTTCCAGTGGCAGCTGCTTGTCATGACTCAGATTTATTTAATTTAAATTGGGGCTTGTTTGCATTGTTTTATTGTTAGTTTTGTTTCCCTTCCTGGCAGAGTTGGCCCGCCGCGTCTCCTGCGCAATTCCGAAAAATCTTATCTTAGTATGTGGTCCTGGTTGCTTTATTTTTTTGTGCGTTTGTTTTGTGGTGAATTGTGCACCT
The DNA here is from genome assembly GCA_034096865.1 of Theodoxus fluviatilis. NCBI lineage: Eukaryota > Metazoa > Mollusca > Gastropoda > Cycloneritida > Neritidae > Theodoxus > Theodoxus fluviatilis. The sequence continues at coordinate 3,999 of JAWQFJ010023715.1, read as the reverse complement.
TTAAATTATGGTTCAAAACTCCATCTGTCCATCCCATTAATAATGATTTGCTGAGCAAAGCACTCTGCTTTTTAATTGTCCATGATTATCTTGTGATGGTTACTTTTTCGTGCGTATTGCACGTGCCTTTTCGCCCTCTTGTGCATGTTTACTTTTGCACGCGATTTGCGATTTTTGCCCTTTGTTTAGCTCAGAAAACCTTTATATAAAGGGAGATTGAAGTGAGAAGGGAGGTAGGATAAGAAATTGATACTGAGATCTTTCATGTAAATCTGTGTAGCCAGCAGTGCGTTTTTCTTTTTAACAATTTAAGGTTTATGTAATTTGTGGAATATTGATTGGGAAAAGAAAATAATGGAGTGGGGAGATTGGAATTGAAGTAATTGAGACTAAAAGCTGTAAATGTTAGCCCGCTGTGCGGGATTTTATAAAAGTTATTTAATTTGTGATAATAGTTTTTGGGCTTTGTTTTCATTTCTCTTTTTATTTATTGAGAAAGTGTAAATGAAAGATGTCTATAATGAGTTATTTCGTTTTGATGTAAAACTCTGTTTGTGGCGTCTTCATTCTTAAATGTGATTAGTGAGGAAGGAATTTCCATTAATTTTATGTATTGACTGTCCGGTTTGTGCCTCAAGCCGTTCCATCTACACCAACCTTGACACTGCTAGTTTAAGGCAACAATTTCAAATTATGCTTTGTCTCACTGATTTGAATTGTCATGCAGGCTTATATAAAATCGGACCCATTCTGGTTGAGAAGAAAACAAGGAAAACGCCGTCATACATACATCAAGATCACTGATATCAATTTAGTTTTGTCATAAACCGTCGTACTTTGCTCTGTGTGTGTGTGTGTGTGTGTGTGTGTGTGTGTGTGTGTGTGTGTGTGTGTGTGTGTGTGTGTGTGTGTGTGTGTGTGATATACAGGAAACTAACAACAAACTGGCTAATATACCCATTCTGTAAAATAACTAATTTTTTATTAAAAATTATTCGTGCGTTTTGTTTGCACATCCCCCCTGTGGGTTCGGGGTAAGAATTGACCCACCACGTCTACCTACGCGATTCGTAAGAGGCGAATAACTAGGGACACCGTGACTGGATTACGTTTTACTCTAAACTGTTCTAGTGATTATCGTGCTTAATAGCCTTAAATAGCCCAAAAGATTGATAGGCCGTAAAACACCATCCATCCATCCATCCATCCATCCATTCATCCATCCATCCATCCATCCATCCATCCATCCATCCATCCATCCATCCATCCATATATCCATCCATCCATCCATCCATCCATCCATCCATCCATCCATTTTCGTTTGCACGTACCTACTGACATTTGTTTACTACCCATTATCCCTTTTTTAAATTCTGCAAAAATTCTTCTATGAACCTTGATCTTGCATACAGTCTTGAGTGGTTGACTATCAGCAAAGTTTAAAACCAGAAAACACCAAGTAATTCTGGAATTTCAGCTTCAGCGCAGCGTCAATAAAACAGTGGTTCGCTGCAAGTCACGACCGAAGATTGTTCACCAGTAGCTTGTGAGAGAATCCAGTGTAAACACGACCAGAATAAACGACAACACAACGCTATCTAGTCCGTTCCATTTAGTCTTCATAAAGCCAAAGCTTTAGACAAACGGGAGCTGTGTGCATTGCTCTTGCTCCCAGCGCACCCACAGAGGCTGAGCACCGCCACAACAGCGGCAAGGCTTGTCATGATGCGTCACCGTGACAGGCTCGCCTTAGGCAGTACTAAGGTACAGTTTTACACCTGTGCAGGCTTGTCATGCAGTCTGCCAGGTGGCACTGACAAATCACCCCTTCTCCTCCCTCCCTCTTTACACAGAAACACAGACACAGAGACGCACACACACAGACACACATCTTGACCGACACGGCAACTCGATTTTCTAGGTAGCCAGTGGGCAGTAGCCCTGTAGTGGTGACTGGGCAGCAGCACGGTGTCAGCGCACCTGAGATTGCACATTCCATCCTGGATCTTAGGCGGTTCGTGGGTCCACAAATCGGGAGTAAACAAGCGTGCAGAGAATGAATCCAGACGAAGGAGGTATTTAATTGAAAACTTTTATATCAAACCCGTTTAAATAAATGCGAGGGAGCGAGGAAGCGAGGGAGCGAGCGAGCGAGTAAGGGTGTGTCTGAGAGTGCACTACTGTCATCCAATGCGGATAGTTACTGCATTGCACGAACTGAGTATAAAGTGTATATCGTCATTAGAGTCAACAAGCAACTTGGGTCTGAAGTATCACGGAGCGATTGATTCACACAAAGTCTTTCTTTTACGGAAATCCTACGTCGTCTGCGCGTGTCGTCCTCGTCAACAAACGACTGGAACGCATTTCACCCGGTGAGTGGTTTAAAATGCGGAGTGCAACCGCATCATTATCGACTTTTCATCCACGTCTTGGTCCTCAAACTGCTGTATATCCTCTCTGCTAGACATTTACACTGCGTGCTGACAATCATGCCAACAAGACAGACAGGTGTACAGTGAGTCAGGTGAAATCGAGCTCAAGACGGATGAAAAGCGAGCTCCTAATGCTGTGTGACCCGGTGAAGTGAAGCCCGAAGTCTTTACATGCTCTCTCGCTCTCTCGCTCTCTCTCTCTCTCTCTCTCTCTCTCTCTCTCTCTCTCTCTCTCTCTCTCTCTCTCTCTCTCTCTCTCTCTCTCTCTCTCTCTCTCTCTCTCTCTCTCTCTCTCTCCCCCCCCCCCCGACATTTGTTCCCCTCTCTCCTTCCTCTACCTCTCTCCTCCCTCTATCATGTATCCTACGTCTCGGACGCCCATGCTATATATGTTGTGGGACCAGCCTACTATGTAACTTATCAGTCAGGGAGGGTCCCAGAGCCGCCTTTCCTTATCGTTTGTTCATTGAACTTGACATGAGACCACTGATAGTCCCTCCTGTCGTTTCTCGCGCTCTATGCCTAAATTGTTAGAAACAAGAGACAGATTTGATGCTTTCTCTAAATTAAGGCATCTGATTGCAATGGTGCAATATTCATTCGGTTGACTTTGTTATGAATATCAAGGCAACACTTGGTGTGAATAATTTCGAGTAAGTATAAGGCAGCAATGAGCCTTTTTCTATCATTAGGAAAACACAACTCAGAGACAGGCTGAGATCCACCACCACTGATCACAAGCCTGGCTCCCCTGAGGTCCGCGCATTTCTTTGATAAGAAAGGACTGTCGGCAGGTCTGGAGAGACAACCACCACCAGTCTCTTGAGAGACAACCACCACCAGTCTCTTGAGAGACCCCCATCCCATCTGGGGGAGAGACCACGGCCACCATGCTCTTGGGTTTGGTCTAGGCCATTACCAACCAACCTGGGACCAGCCCACAGCTCCTATACCCATGGGTAACCATAAAGTTGTGGAAAGCAGCAGCGATTTTGTCTCATGCCTGGGCCCTTGTCCCCTCAAGCCTTGCCTCCACACACACGCCCCCCCTCCCCCATATCACAGCTGGATGGTGCGCACTGCGCAAGGGGAGGACGCTGAGGCAAAGAACAGTCGGAGTTTCATGCTACATGAGTAGGGACTAGGACCGAAAGAAGATCCGCAAAGATGCTGGGCACTCGACTGTTTTAGGACTAAACAGAAATGGCGGAACGTACATACACGACAGTTGCAGGCTGCCTGCTCTTAAGCAGTTTTTACTTCCTCTTCCTAAAATGTTTCTCGTAGTCACTGCCAGTTTTTTTCATCGTCTTTCGTTCTTTCTCCGAATGGCAGTGACATATATTTCCCGACAAAGCCGGTAATTCGATTCTTGGCGTAAGAAAACGAACCCTCCTGAGATTGTCTTAAAACAAATACAAGGTCATCAACCTCTTTTGTAGTTGCGGAGTTACCAGGAACGGATACAGACTACTGAATACCGTGACTTCATGGACATGTGCACTTCAGCACAGACACGAACAAAATTAAAGACCGACAGGCAGGCAGTCACGCAGACAAGTGG
>JAWQFJ010023713.1:25000-26292 GCA_034096865.1 Theodoxus fluviatilis | reverse complement strand
AACCCCAGCATCCAACTTCCCTGTGTTGGAAGAGGGTGCTGGACGTTCCGCCCCAATTGCGACATTCGGAACGTCGTTTAGCTAAGATCCGGCCGCATTAATGTATCTGCGTTTTGTGACAAACGTCTTGCTCGGCGGTACTGTACTCCATGCACCTTAACGGTGCGCGTGATTCGGGTGTAATCTTAAGCTAAACGACGTTCCAAATGTCGCAATTGGGGCGAAACGTCCATGACCCTTGGAAGAGGCACCAAAATTGGAGGCCCCCTGTAGGTTTGGGGTCAGAATTGACCCACCACATCTCCCTACGCAATTCGTAAAAGGCAAAAAACTATAAACAGCATGACTTGATTTGCGTTTAAACTGTTCCTGTGATTTTCATGCATAATGGCCTTACATTGCCTACAAAGGCTGATAGTAAAACTCCATCCGTCCATCCACCCATCCATCCATCCATCCATCCATCCACCCACCCACCCACCAATCCATCCATCCATCCATCCATCCATCCATCCATCCACCCACCCATCCATCCATCCATCCATCCATTCAAAATTGGGGACAGTTCTCGGTTCAGCCGACACCCCCTATCTTGCGACAAGAGGGACATTGTGTCTGCCATGCATGCAGTCTGAAGCATTTGGTTGGCTGCTTGAGAGCTTTGATGGTATCCACTTTGTTGTATGGAAAGAAGAAATGTAGTTTGCCAGTAACTTTGCAGTCAAGTCTTCTGATTTCTGCAGGTGCTGCTGCCAAAACCTTCTTTGAGAAGTCCAAACTGCCTGGGTCAGACCTGTCCAAGATATGGTGAGTGCCACTGCCAAACCTGCTGAGTAGGTCTGCTTGTCCAGGCCTACCTGTTGAGTAGGTCTGCTTGTCCAGGTCAGCCTGTTGAGTAGGTCTGCTTGTCCAGGCCTACCTGTTGAGTAGGTCTGCTTGTCCAGGCCTACCTGTTGAGTAGGTCTGCTTGTCAAGGCCAGCGTGTTGAGTAGGTCTGCTTGTCCAGGCCAGCCTGCTGAGTAGGTCTGCTTGTCCAGGCCAGCCTGTTGAGTAGGTCTGCTTGTCCAGGCCAGCCTGTTGAGTAGGTCTGCTTGTCCAGGCCAGCCTGCTGAGTAGGTCTGCTTGTCCAGGCCAGCGTGTTGAGTAGGTCTGCTTGTCCAGGCCTACCTGTTGAGTAGGTCTGCTTGTCCAGGCCTACCTGTTGAGTAGGTCTGCTTGTCAAGGCCAGCGTGTTGAGTAGGTCTGCTTGTCCAGGCCAGCCTGTTGAGTAGGTCTGCTTGTCCAGGCCAGCC
>JAWQFJ010023713.1:0-20000 GCA_034096865.1 Theodoxus fluviatilis | reverse complement strand
AACCCCACACACAGTGTCTGTACATGAGAGATGCTGCATCCGCACACAAGTCAGGTTGTAAGCACACATACCCTTTACAGCATCCACACAGTACCCATGCAGCATCTGCCCAGTGCTCGGGTAGCATTCGAGTTTCGCCCACACAGCCTTACCCAGCACTTGCACAGCACCTATACAGTGTCCAGGCAGTTCCTAAACAGACTCCACACAGCACTTATGTAGCATAGCACCTGTATAATGCACTTTATCCCTTCCTCTGGGTTGGGGATTAGAAAAGACCATTGCATTTTCCAATTTGTTTCATAGAGGCAAATAACTAGAGAAATGAAGACTGAACTTGCCCTTACTCTAACCAGCGCAAGTGCTTTTCAGGGTCAATGATAAGCCAGACAACTTCATTCATCATCATCATTATCCAGACATGTTCCACAACACACACATCTATGCATTAACAATAGCCACATGGCTCCCACATGGCACCCACATGGCACCCACACAACACCTGTACAGTGCCCACACATCACCCACAATGTAATAACATCCACACAGCTCCCACATGGCACCCACATAACACCTGTACAGTGCCCACATATCACCCACAATGTAATAACAACATGCACACAGCTCCAACATGGCACCCACATAACACCTGTACAGTGCCCACATATCACCCACAATGTAATAACAACATGCACACAGCTCCCACATGGTGCCCACATAACACCTGTACAGTGCCCACATATCACCCACAATGTAATAACAACATGCACACAGCTCCCACATGGTGCCCACACAACACCCTGTACAGTGCCCACACATCACCCACAGTGTAATAACATGCACACAGCTCCCACATGGCACCCACATAACACCTGGACAGTGCCCACATATCACCCACAATGTAATAACAACATGCACACAGCTTCCACATGGTGCCCACATATCACCCTGTACATTGCCCACATATCACCTGCGATGTAATAACAACATGCACACAGCTCCCACATGGCACCCACACAATACCCTGTACAGTGCCCACACATCACCCGCGATGTAATAACAACATGCACACAGCTCCCACATGGCACCCACACAATACCCTGTACAGTGCCCACATATCACCCGCGATGTAATAACAACTTCCACACAGCTCCCACAATCCTCCCATGCAGGCTAAGCGCCCATGCAAAAATGTGTAGTGTCCACCCACTGTCTACACTCAAGCCATCAGTCACCCACACAGCAAGCATGCACCCACAGCCACAGTTGGGGGCTGGGCAACACGCTTCACATCTGCCATGGACAATTGCACAGATTAGGGGATTAGCTTATTACAGTGAGGTTGCAGCCCTACTCTCTGCGGTATCTCCTGGCAGCTTCACTTCCAGTGCTGTACGAGAGATGGTGGGCTGTAGGGAGCATTTGGAAATGAAGAGGAAACTTCCTGTTTCGTCTTCAGTGTCAGAGCGGCTCTGTAGTGGTTGGACTGGAAGTGAAGTTTCCACCTTTCCTGTGCTTTGCATGCATTTGTGTTGTGTTTGTGCTGGATGCTGTGTGTCCTGTGTGCTCTGCTTGGTTGTGTGTTGTGTGGCTGTGCATCACATGTGTGCTTCAGTCTTGCTATTAACCAAGCCAGTCCTGCATGGCTGGTGTAGACTGCTTGGCATCAGTGTGCTTTTGTGTGCCTGGATCACTATGTTTTATTGTGCATCCATAATCGGATTTGAATTTTGTTTTAGTGAAAAGTTTTATTTGTTTGCATAGAATTTTGAGCTTTGATTTTAATTCTTGAAGAAAGAAAGAGACACACATATGCAGGGGATGATGTCATGCAAATGGCAGGTAGATTTTGCTTGAAGCCAGTGGTTCTTGACTAGCAGGAACACTGGCGTGACAGTTTTGTTGGTCATGATGTGTACACAGTTTCTATGGAAAGGTTGATCCCATTTCCCCCATTCCCTGGGTGAAAAGACACACTGGATATTCAGATTAGCTCTCAGGACTCAAAGCACCACCTGATACTGCAGAGAATGGAGTGTTCATCTTTCCCTTGTAAACCAGAAGCAGGTTGTGCAGAAACAATCCCAAAGCACTATTCATATGACCACAGGCTTGTTTTGTTTCAAAAGGTATACACAGATGTTCAGGATGAGTGCTCACGGCCAGCACTCACGAAGCACGTAGCTTTTCTTTCATATTAACCTGTCCATACAGGCGTTCACTGTGAGCACTCATCTCTGAACATGTTTAGTGCCTTTCGAAACCAAGTGCACCTCTGGTACCAGGGAGGATGCTTTTGGTTTGCCCTGTGAAATCCACCTCGGAGCACCCCTCTCAGGTACCCATATTTCTCCTGGATGGGAATCTGTGCGAATCAAGCTGTTCATGCTCAACTGCCCTTATCACCATCAACCTAGTCATGATCTCAGCATGGTAGTTGATAACTGTCGTCGGCTGATCCTTCCCTGCTGAATGTTGATATCGTCATGGTTACTGTGTTTGCATACAGTTGTTTGCTTGTGGTTGTTTAAGTTTGTTTGGTGACATTTGTTTGCTAGCGCTGCTAATAATTTGTTTGACATGGTCTGTTTGCTGACGTTAGTTTGCTGACTTTTGTTTGTTGTAGTGTTGGTGTTGTGGCAGTGTGGCCTGTGATTTCAGATCCAGTGCACGGAGCACAGCATGAGGCAGGGGGCGAGGCGGGCGAGACGGCCGCCATGCCGGGAAAGCCGCGCTCCCTGACCGAATCCCTCCCTGACCCCTCTCCCGTAGACGGCCCTGCCGCCTGCAAGTATAGCACCCCCCTGCACGGCAGGCCCCGCCCTGTTCCCAAGAAACCCCACGCAGGTACTGCAAGCAGAACCCTCACCCCTCCATGGCCCCCCACCCCCCCCACCCCCCACTGCTGATCCAGCCCCTCTCAGTCCTGGCCTTTAAGTGACAGGTGACTTGAGCTGCAATCAGGCCCACAGACTGAGACTTGTAGATAACAGTTGCTGCTTAGAATGGATTCGTAGCAGGATTCATAACCCAACTCTGTTGTCCTAGGCACACACAAAACATGGTTGTTGTTATGGTAACCCAACCAACCCAGTTATATTCTGTCGACCTTAAACTTTTAAAAATAATTGTCCCCCCCCCCCCCCCCCCCAATTTTTTTTTTTTTTTTTAAATTTAAGGTTAACAACAAACTGCTTGCTGTCCCATCTTCCCTGCCTTATGAGCACTCATGGAATCCACTATTTAAGTTCAGAATAAAAAATTTCAATGAAAGAAAGTTTGGTTTATGTTCACTCTGGCCTTGTTGAAAAAGAAAAGAAAATAGGGGTCATGTAAATGTCAAGGTCATGTAAAGGTCAAGGTCAAGCATGTGAGTCGTATGGGCTTTGCCCTTCTTGTTTCCCCCTTTTCTTCTTCCTTTTCTCCTAATCCATGTTCACAAAGGACATAATGATTCCAAGCATATACTTTGTTTTGAGTTTAACTTAAATACAAGCAAAAAACCCAAACAAGTTATTTAAAGCCGAGAGAAAAGCTAAGGCACACCCCACTTCCTCTCTTCTCTGAATGCTCATTCCAAATCTCCTGCAGCAGAAAGACTTGCAGCCGAGGTTGGATGTTGCTGTATGGACATTTCAGTCAGTGTGACTCTGTTGCAGCATCAGTGGATTGCTTGAGCATGCATACGTTGTGTTGACCATGAGTAAAGCTGAGTTGTATACTTGACTGTGCACCTTAATTAAGGCCAGTTTTAATGGAGGAATGCTTCCGCCTACTTCCCCATAGTAGCAGTCTTATCTAACCAATCAGGATGCAGCTTTGGTCTAGTTCTGTGTCCTGATTGGTTAGATGAGATTGCTACCATGGTTGAGTGGATGGAAGCCTTGCTCAATTAAAACAGGCCTTTACTGTAATTTGCATGCCTTGTGCTGCACCATCATCCATGTCACCCTGTGATTTTATTTACTCCATCATCAATGGCCGCCAAGCCTAATGCCTGGGCAGCGGTCCTCAGATTGGGAATGCCAGATGATGTCTACAGCCTCTTATGCTGATGTCTACAGCCTCTTATGCTAATGTCTACAGCCTCTTATGCTGATGTGACAGTTCTCGACTCACTCCAGTCTTTGTATGCTCCCCAGGGAGTTGTATGCTCCCCAGGGAGTTGCATGCTCCCCAGGGAGTTGAGATGGTGTTGGAGTGATAAATAGAGTAGCCCGGAGACCAGGGGGTAAATGTGTGCAGTTTGAGCACCCATCAGTGGGTGGAAAGTCGCAATGTGAATTAGAAAGAGCATCTTTTCCTTCTTACAATCTGGCATAATAGCTCAGATCTAGCTACTCTTAGTCTTACATTGGGGGGGGGGGGGGGGTGTGTGTGTATGGGTGTGGTTGTGGGTATGTGTATGTGTGCATGTTAGTATGTGTTTATGTGCATGTCTATGTGAGTTCACATGTGTGTATGTGTGAGTCAATGTGTGTATGTGCGTGTTTGTATGTGATAGGGAATGATGATGATGATGATGTCCACTTGTATGGCGCACATATCCATGCTGGCAGCATGCTCAAGGCGCAGGAGATTGGGGGAAGGGAGAAAAAGTTAACAAAACAGAGACTGGTGCACAGTCTTTCAGTCAGGTATGTATGGGGGAGAGGAGAGAGTGAGACTGTTCTCTGCAACAGAGATGGACACCAGAGGGATGTCTCGGAGAGTTAGACTGTCAGGTCCTTCTTCCTCCTCTCTCTTTCCAAGTCTTCCCAGCACTGCTCCTGGTCTGTTCCACTTTGATAGTTTGTACACATCTGTGTACTTGAAAGTTTTCCAATAAGGGACACCCAACTATTTATTTGTGAAGCTACCTAGCTGGTTACCTAGCTGGCAGGTACCTCTTCCTACCTACCTACCTACCGACATGTATACCTGTATACCTATCCCTATCTACCCTCCCACTCACTTTACAGAAGGCTCAGCCTCTGTTATGTCAGGGTGGAGTGGAATCTCTGGTGGACAGTGGTGAGGATGATAGCAGCATTACAGGAGAACGGAGTAAGCCAAATGCAGCTACAAGCTGCTGAGCAATGCCAAAAATCTTTAATGGGGCACCTCTGTCCTTCCAAGGTAGCTTGGTACTGCTGCAGTGAGGAGTTCTATCACTTTCCTGTATGTTACATCTGAACTAAGAGATCCCCTTTTTTGGCCTGACAATGCAACGTTGTCTCCAACCAACAAACCTCAAGCCACTTGATGATGTTGTTGTTGTTGTTGTTGTTGTTTGTGAGAGCAATGACATCACTCCTTGTTGTGCTCCCAGTTCCTGCGGTGATTCGGGGACAGCTGCAGCCGCCGCCCGCCCCGGCAACCCTGCCCTTCCTGGAGAACGACTCCCCACCCCCTGATATTCCTGAACCCTCTGCCCCCCCCCCCCCCCTCCCCGGCCCCCCCATTCCCGCAGCCTCTCTGTTGATCTCAAGTCCCGCTCAGAGTCAGGTGGGTTCCGTCTCCTCTAGCCCATGTCATCCGTGTTGGCCCCTGATATTTCCTTGGTCAGATTGTGAACACAACGTTGTTCATTATTGCCCCACACTTTTCAGACATTTATGTATGTATGTTTTTTGTTTGTGAGACAAATATAGATCTGTAGCCATTATTTTCATAAATGTTCTGCCTTTATTTTGTTCCCATGTAGTCCAGCCTTTTTGACTCACATGCGAAGCAAAAGTGAGTCTAAGTACTCAGCCGTGTCGTCCGTCCGTCCGTCCGGGCGTAAAAAACTTAAACGTTGGATTTTTCTCGGAGACTATTAAGTCTATCAACACCAAATGTGGCATGATGGTGTATGATGACAAGGCCTCAAAAAACGTACATAGTATAGTGACTTGACCTTGCTTCAAGGTCAAGGTCGCAGGGGCCATAAATGTTGTCTAAAAAACAGCCATTTTTCACATTTTCCCAATTTTCTCTGAAGTTTTTGAGATTGGATACCTGACCTATATATGGTGTATAGGGCAACGTAATCCCTATCTTTTGATACCAGTTTGATTGACCTTGCTTCAAGGTCAAGGTCACAGGAGGTATTTAAAGTTGGATTGTATACATATTTTGAAGTGACCTTGACCCTGAACTATGGAAGATAACTCTTCCAAACTTCATAACATTGTAGTACACATGTTATACTTTCATCATGAGACAATTTGGTCACATATCATCAAGGTCAAGGTCACTTTGACCCTTATGAAATGTGACCAAAATGGGGTAGTGAACCACTAAAAGTGACCATATCTCCTGGTAGAAAGTGCCAATAAGCACCATTGTGCTTCCTATGTCTTGAATTAACAGCTTTGTGTTGCATGACCTTGGATGACCTTGACCTTGGGTCAAGGTCACATATTTTTGTAGGAAAAATGTGTGAAGCAGTTCTTAGTGTATGATGTCATTGCTAGGTTTAGTTGTTTGACCTTGAAGGACACCTGAAGGTCAAGGTCGTGTAAAGGTCAAGGTCATGTTAAGGTCAAGGTCAAGCATGTGAGTCGTATGGGCTTTGCCCTTCTTGTTTTTCTTTGATGTTGAACCTACTTTATCTGCAATTCGGATATTGATGTGGAAGCAATAAGTACATTTTTTTTTACTTTTTGCATTACAAACATAATCTTCTGTACATTTGAAGATAAAGAGTGTACAATTTTAATGCAAAAATAATTTTTTTTAAATATCAAGTAGTTAAGAAGTTACAGAAATTTGAAAAGATACAGGAATTTGCATATTTTTGCATGTTAGGCGGCCATTTTGGATAACCCATAATTCTAATTACTGTCAAACATTGATGTTTTGATTTACTGTTATGAGTTCTTTCATGCTAATGAAACAAAAAAATTTCAATGAACATATTAAAAAATGTCATGCTTCCTAGTAGTGTCTTGCCTTAAGTGTTATAACACTATAGATATGGAGATTTGATACCATTTGCATGGATTTTTGACTCACATGCTAAGCAAAAGTGAGTCTATGTACTGAGCCGTGTCGTCCATCCGTCCGTCCGGGCGTCCGTCCGTCCGTCCGTCCGGGCGTAAAAAACTTAAACGTTGGATTTTTCTCGGAGACTATTAAGTCTATCAACACCAAATGTGGCATGATGGTGTATGATGACAAGGCCTCAAAAAACATACACAGTGACTTGACCTTGCTTCAAGGTCAAGGTCACAGGAGCCATAAATGTGGTCTCAAAAACAGTCATTTTTCACATTTTCCCAATTTTCTCCCACGTTATTGAGAATGGCGACCTTAGCTACAAGTGGTATATAGGTCAAAGCGAGCCCTATCTTTTGATACCAGTTTGGTTGACCTTGCTTCAAGGTCAAGGTCACAGGAGCTCTTCAAAGTTGGATTGTATACATATTTTGAAGTGACCTTGACCCTGAACTATGGAAGATAACTGTTTCAAACTTAATAATTATGTGGGGCACATGTTATACTTTCATCATGAGACACATTTGTTCACATATCATCAAGGTCAAGGTTACTTTGACCCTTATGAAATGTGACCAAAATGGGGTAGTGAACCACTAAAAGTGACTATATCTCATGGTAGAAAGTGCCAATAAGCACCATTGTGCTTCCTATGTCTTGAATTAACAGCTTTGTGTTGCATGACCTTGGATGACCTTGACCTTGGGTCAAGGTCACATGTATTTTGGTAGGGAAAATGTGTAAAGCATTTCTTTGTGTATGATGTCATTGCTAGGTTTATTTGTTTGACCTTGACCTTGAAGGTCACCTGAAGGTCAAGGTCATATAAAGGTCAAGGTCAAGCATGTGAGTCGTATGGGCTTTGCCCTTCTTGTTATTACTTTAATTTTATACCTCATGTTTTCTGTCACACTACTTTGTATGTAATCAATTATCTGGACCTTTTTACATAGTGAAAGATCCTTGTAATTTTTTTATTATTAATAGTTTTTAGAATCTATTTTTATTCTTACTTTAAATATTATAATATTTGGCTCAATTTTGTAGTTGCATTTGAAGAAAATTGCTTGTATTTTAGCTTATGCTTAGGTTGATGATAACTGGAAACAGAATGAATATACTTAGTTATAGTATTCTGAGGTTCTTTTACTCCTGGTTCACCATCAAACTTTCACCTGAAGACTAGAGCAAGAATGCTGGGCATATGTATTCTGTTTGTAGAAATAATGGATCATCTGCTGGGCTGTGTTCTTGTTTGAGTGATCTCTATGAAAAGGCACACAAGGAGACAGGTGACCATCTGACCATCAAGTAAAATGCCTTCTTCTCTACTTGGCATCGAGTTTTCTGTAGTGGACTGTTAGATTGAGAGACTGACTCTTGCTAATGGTAGAGGTTATGAGCAGAAATGGCTGAGCCCCCCCCTGAAGTTTATGTAGTAAAATTTCTTCACATGTTTGCAGGTAGTAAGTAGATATGTCTTCTGCTAATTGTATATATACAAAGTTTTCTCCCAAATAATTTGAAAATCGCTGACACTTCCAGACCCTTTTGCCTGTATTATTACACTGTAGTGCATTCCATTACTTTCATTATATGTTGGTACATATGTAATGTAGTAAGTACTGTAGTTGATTAGCCTTGATTGCATTGAGTAATCGACAACAACATTTATGTGTATTGGCCATAAAGCCAGTGCATTGAGTAATCTGTGTTGTTTGGGTTAATGAATATGAATTGCTATTTATGGAAGTGTTGAAACTAAGATGCTTTATTTATGACAACATGCTATTTGAGACAATTCCACGGAAGATATGCACAGGTAGAAAATTCCTTATTTCAGTATTAACTTATTGTTTGATGATTTAGATAGATGTTGTACAGATTTCAAGTGCATATCAAAAAGTGTAATTAAACAGTAAATTATCACATGGAGAGAATGCACTGGAGCTGGATAGGCAAGGAACAAACCTACACTAAAGTTTATATCATGGTAAATTCATTCAGTCATTTTTCATTGCTGGAACATGACCACTTCCATCCCCCATGTAACATTGTGGAGATGTCCCATCCATCACCAAGGTGCTCAGTTCTTTCTCTTATTGCCCTGGTCTTGCAGTTTGTGAGTGTGGCATGCAGGCCTGCCTACCCGTACGGAAATTCCGTATTTTGTCCGGAAAAAAAAAAATCGGCGAGCGTTCCGGAAAATACGGGAGTTTATTTTGCGTTCCGGAAATATCAAAATAAAAACTATAATAACAAAATTTTTGCACAGGGCCACAGCGTAAGGTTGTTCGATGCCAGTAGCAGACGATCTCTTGGGCAGTCTGCTTCTTACTTCCGGTAGTGCGCTGACCGCGGGTTTTAGTTCTAGAGGGGGGTCGGGCCAATTCCCATACTCTGGCCAGAACCCACGCACAGGAATTGGGTCATTCCTGAAACTTCTCCCGGAGAAGACGGGCACCAGCTCAGAGCCTTTCGGAGAAGACAGGAATCAGCTCTCCGAGGACGAGACGTTCGGCTTACGGAATTTAAACGGCGAGTATTTGTGGTCGTTGTGATTGAATTCCTATTGGGTCCTCGGGCTGTTCTTTCCGGTAGTTCTGTGTCAATGCAGTGCGGAAGCACGAGGTGACCGCGATCGCCATTATGGCGGAGCAGGGTATGCTACTCGGACATTCACAGATGCGGAGTTTAAGGACCAATTCGAGTCCGCGGTTTGATTGAGATCCAGAGTGCTTTTTGCTCTTTACATGTTGGCAAAGTATGATTTCCGCAACCTCGGACACGTTTTCTCCAGGTTTTATGTTATTAGCCTATCCACCCGGAGCGGAGAATTGTTGCGACAGACTCGCACCTTCTCCCAAGTGCGCATACCTTGGCATGTTCTTTCACTGTGATAATGTCGCCAAAAAATTTGTGGCGGAGTGCACATCGGTGGCGCATCTTTTGTCGGTTTTTGCCCGATTTTCAGAGTGATATGTAGCCAGAGGCACAACGTGGCAGCGGTGCACCTCATTCGCGCATCATTGGCATGTTTTTGCCCCCTTTTCATGGTGATCATGTGGCCAGTTGCACAACGCGGCAGCGTTGGTGCCTCCATGATGGGGTACACCTCAACAGTACGGGCTATCACACAATAGCGGTGACCAGGGAGACAACTCTGTCAGGCAAGACGAAAAGCAGGGAACAGAGGTAGCCTCCCTTGCCATGACATCTAATATTTAACCATGGTGACCACCCCAGAATTCCCAGTGCAAACTTTTTCGTGGGGTGGGTATATGAGTGCGCCTATCTTATCCATTAGATTCATTTGTTATAATTCCAAGTTACCCAGAGGCTTCAACCAAGTTGACACCGGCTCAGAATGTCACGGTGCAAACATGTATGTGGTGTGGGTGAATGAGTGTGAATATCATATTCATTCGACTCATTTGCTTGATTCCAGGTTAACCAGAGGCTTCAACCACGTTGACGCCGGCAGTGCTAGACGGTGCTGGTCGCAGCGATAAGCCACTGGGAGTGCCAGGTTGGTTTTGCTTGCAGGAATGGGATCCCAGTGGGCCCAGAGCCCTGGTGGTCAGTTTTGCTTGCAGGTTGGGCGCTATTCCTCGTGAACTCCAATTGTTGGGCGTTATGCCTTGGGGGAATCCTGTGGGATCCCAGTGGGCCCAGAGCCCTGGTTCTGTTGCAGGTATGGGCGCAAGCCCTGGTGGTGGTTTTCCTCGTGAAATCCAATGCTTGGGCGTAATGCCTTGGGGGAACCCTGTGGGATCCCAGTGGGCCCAGAGCCCTGGTTCTGTTGCAGGTATGGGCGTAAGCCCTGGTGGTGGATTTCCTCGTGAAATCCAATGCTTGGGCGTAATGCCTTGGGGGAACCCTGTGGGATCCCAGTGGGCCCAGAGCCCTGGTTCTGTTGCAGGTATGGGCGTAAGCCCTGGTGGTGGTTTTCCTCGTGAAATCCAATGCTTGGGCGTAATGCCTTGGGGGAACCCTGTGGGATCCCAGTGGGCCCAGAGCCCTGGTTCTGTTGTGCAGGTATGGGCGTAAGCCCTGGTGGTGGACTTCCTGTGAACTTCAATGTTTGGGCGTCATGCCTTGGGGGAATCCTGTGGGATCCCAGTGGGCCCAGAGCCCTGGTGGTCGGTTTTTGTTTGCAGATATGCCGCAAGCCCTGGTGGTGTATTTCCTCGTGAACTCTAATCGTTGGGCGTTTTGCCTGTTGGAATCCTTCAGGACCCCAACGGGCGGAGCCCTGTGATGGAAGTCTCGTGCACTCCAATTGTTGGGAATAGTGGAGAGTTCCAGGTTGGTGGCACAAAGAATTTGTTCCATGTTGCAGGATGCCTCCTCAACGTCGTGGCACCCGCAGGCGCAAGATTCCCAGCAGGTTGCAGGACGGGATGGAGTCACTCCCTTCCACCGCTATGCTTGACGCACAGGCCATCTCCGACCACTCCAGCGCGGCACCCCACCTGTCTTCCGGCCGGACCACCTTGGAAGAGGCTATCCTGCAACAGCTGAAAGAGAACAGCGCAGCATTGCAGGGCCTCTCCGCACGCTTGGCGACACTGGAGCAACGAATGGATGCTGCTGCTGCCACACCACAGCCCAGCGTGGCCCCCACTGCCAGCACCAGCGTGGCCCCCACTGCCAGCAGCACCTTCGTCTCCTCCACTGCCAGCAGCACCATCGTCGCCCCCACTGCCAGCAGCACCATCGTCGCCCACACTGCCAACGCCACCTTCGGAGAGGCCACCTCCTCCGATCTCATGGCCCAGGAGATCCACAAGCTAACCGGTGAGAGGATAGGGTGGGAGGTGGATGTCTTTGTAGACGAGAAAGTCAAAAACAAGATCAGACAAGGGGAGTTTGTAGAATTTTCCAACATCCTGAACAAAACAAAGAACCAGCAAAGGCTAGTCGTGACCGACGTCGAGGGGTCGCCACTACTCCAGCTGGAGGAAGGGAAAGGCAGAGCCCTCACCTTCACCCAATGGGCAAAGGCCTGGAACATTTTCCGGGCCATTGTTGAAAAAGACAAGCAAGAACTTTCAATGGGACTGGCCCAACATTACAATACAGTGGCCGAATTCCAGGAGAAAGGGCAGGACTGGTCTTTCTATGACGAAAGGTACCGTCAGCTCATAGCTAAGGGGAAGGTTACTTGGGGAGAAAAATCCTTTGAGCTAGCCTTTGACACACAAGGGAGGGCAGGCACGATCAGAGGGCAGAGCGATGCTCTGACCAAGAAGGGCCCCAGATATTCCCCATACCAACCCAAGGATAAGGCAGGCGTATGTTTCTCTTTCAATTCTTCTGGGTTCTGCAAGTGGGGCATTGAGAAATGCAAATTCGAGCACAGATGCTCGGAATGCAAGGGCAAGCACCCAAAGGCATACTGCGTGAGAAAACAACTGCAGGCCTATAAGGCGGGACAGGAGGAAGGTTTTAGGAAGGGCCCCCAGTCAAAACCTGTAGCCTCCCAACCTGCAAAGAGGGCCTGACTTGTAGCGCAGACGACCAGTGACAGGGACGGAACTACGGGAGAGGACATGACACAACTGGAGCACGTAACACCAATCTTGCAAAAAAGGTTAGAATCTTGGTTAGCAGGGTACAATGAAAAAATAGTGAGGTACCTTCAGGTGGGCTTTACCGAAGGCTTTTCAGTGGGTTTTGACGGCGAACCAAATTCAGCGTGGGTAGACAACCTAAAATCTGCTAAGGAACATCCAGAAGTGGTGAAGCAGTATATTGAGAACGAACGGCAGGTCGGTAGAATTGTAGGCCCATTCCCACAACCCCCGTTTGCCACCTTTCAGTTATCTCCCCTGGGAGTAGTACCAAAAAAAGAGACTGGAGATTTCCGCATTATACATCACTTATCCTTCCCGGAGGGGAACTCGATCAATGATGCTATTCCAGTCGGGTACACAGAGGTGGTCTACGCTACTATAGCGGATGCTGCTCAGTTGGTGAGGAACGCGGGAGTTGGGTCGTACATGGCGAAAACAGATATCAAGAAAGCCTTCCGGATCATTCCACTTCAGCCGCAAGAGTATAAGTTGTTCTGTTTCCAGTGGGAAGGACTATTTTTCTATGACAAGTGTCTGCAGATGGGGTGTGCTTCCTCTTGCCAAATTTTTGAGACCTTCAGTGCAGCCCTGCAATGGGCAGCAAAAGATAAGTGTGGAATCAGGAATATGGTGCATATCCTAGATGATTTTTTTATTGTCAACCGTTCTCGGACAGGTTGTGAGCTAGATCTTAGCAAGTTCCTAGAGATGTGCAATGATATCAACGTCCCCATGGCGCCCGAGAAAACAGTACAACCTACCAAAGTCATAACATTCCTCGGTTACGAGATTGATTCAGTCCAGTCCGAGATCAGGTTACCCATAGACAAACTAGCAAAGTGCCGCCGGGAAATCTCTAACCTGTTGGGGAGGTCAAAGGCCACCCTCAAGGAACTCCAATCTCTGATCGGGGTCCTAAATTTTGCTTGTGCAGTCATTGTGCCGGGTAGGGCGTTCATTCGCAGACTGATTGACTTGACTATAGGCTTGAAACAATCCCATCATCATGTTCGCTTGACCCTGGAAACAAAGAAGGATCTCCAAGTTTTTTCAGACTTCCTGGACCAATTCAATGGCAAATCATTGTTCAGGGATGAGTTGTTCCTCTCCCCGTTAGCTGAACATATACACACTGACGCAGCGCAGGGTTTGGGATATGCAGCCGTATACCATTCTCATTGGTTGGTCGGAAAGTGGTCAGAGTGGTGGGGAATACAAAATATCACTCTCTTGGAGCTTTTGCCGATCGTCCTGGCCATCGAAGTCTGGGGGGACCTCTTAAGGAACAAAATAGTTATCATTCACACAGACAATGCAGCCCTGGTGTGGGTCCTCAACAAACTGACATCTAAAGAGAAGATGGTTATGGCACTGGTGCGCCGTTTTGTCAGAGCAACGTTGAAAAATAATGTCTTGTGCCAGGCGAGACACATTCCAGGAAAACGGAATCGTACGGCAGATGCTCTCTCTCGTTTGCAGATGGACATTTTTCACTCACTCCATCCTCAGGCGGACAAAGATCCAACACCCATCCCCAGTCTGCCGAACTTTCTAGATTGTTCAACGTAGGACAGCATAAGTTGTCCATTACTTTCCGCTCAGCCAAACACGCGGGGGGCAGAACCCAGTCAGCGGTGGTCCAACAATCCGCAGGAGATAGACGTTTTTGTGCTGTGCTAGCGTTGAAGCAGTATCTAAGTCTGCGTGGAAATGGGGTTGGTCCCTTGTTTCGCTGCCAAGGCAAAGCCATCTCGCGTAGTGTCTTCGTCTCCACACTCAAATTTCTGCTGTCTAAAGCAAATATCCATGCCGACAGATTCAACTCTCACAGCTTCCGCATAGGGGCAGCTTCACACTGCGCCATGCGGGGCGCTTCCGAGGCGCAGATTCGAGTTTGGGGGAGGTGGAAATCCGATGCATTCAAACGATACCTCCGCACTCCATCTTTCACCTATTAGTCTGGGAAGGTGTTGTACATAACTTAGACTATCGTGTCAAGGAATATGTGTTTGGTTTTTGTTTTTGTTTTCGCTGGTTTTTTTTGGTCTTTTGTTGTTGGTAATTTTTTTTTGTTGTTGTCTTTTTCCCCTTTTTCTTTGGTGTTAATTATTTAATTTTTCTCTCTAGATTGTGTGGGGCTGCTATATGTCGTCAGTAACTCCATATAGTTGTGGCGGTCAGCCCACACAAAACAAACAGGCATCATAAGATTAGTTATATGTAATGGTAGGATGGAAATTAAATTTGTACATTGGGGAGATGTCAAACCACTAGGACAAGTAACGCGGAGAGCAGAACAAGGGACATAACCAGGGTCACAAAATTTTTATGTATTTCTAGGTATGTAAAATCGGTTGTGGAAGATGAAATTCTGCAATGTGACGTGTACCTTTTTACAACTTCAGTCGTTTTATACATGAAATAATATTTTTATGTTCTGATGCATGTTGCCATGAACATATACTTGCCACATGCATATGATTTGTGGAAAGTCGTTTTATATATGCAATAATAATTTTATGTTCTGATGCATGCTGCCATGAACATATACTTGCCACATGCATATGATTTGTGGAACTGGCTCTTTATTAAGAAAGACGATTGGATGCTGGTGTCAATAAGGCTAATATGTCTTCTTAATAAAGATGCCCATTTTCTCTCTCTATCAGGTGTGCTGTGGTTTTGTGCAAAAAAGGATTTGTGTGTAAGAATGCAACACAAACAAAATTTTTGCACAGGGCCACAGCGTAAGGTTGTTCGATGCCAGTAGCAGACGATCTCTTGGGCAGTCTGCTTCTTACTTCCGGTAGTGCGCTGACCGCGGGTTTTAGTTCTAGAGGGGGGTCGGGCCAATTCCAATACTCTGGCCAGAACCCACGCACAGGAATTGGGTCATTCCTGAAACTTCTCCCGGAGAAGACGGGCACCAGCTCAGAGCCTTTCCCACCATCCACCCCCAGCTGCTGTGAGTGTGGCATGCAGGCCTGCCTACCCGTACGGAAATTCCGTATTTTGTCCGGAAAAAAAAAAATCGGCGAGCGTTTCGGAAAATACGGGAGTTTATTTTGCGTTCCGGAAATATCAAAATAAAAACTATAATAAAATAATTTCCAAAATCGTTGGCCTGTGGCTGTGCGCGAATCGTTTTCCGAAGCAGTCTACCGATGATTGCCGAATGGGTTTGTTCTGTAATGCGCAGGCGCAGCGCGCGAAAACATTTCCGAAAATACCCGAGTGACGTCATTTTCGTACAGTGCGCAAGCGCAACGCATGAAGTGTTTTTCCGGAGAGTGCCGGTAAAGGCGGTATGTGCAGTGTTCATGTGCAACAATGGCGTCAAAACGAAAGCCAAGCGATTGTGTTTCTGAATTATCGAAGAAACAGCGGAGGTCGCAGGTCTACATTCCAGCGTACACGGAGAAGTATCCATTTATAGTCCGCGGCACCACTGACTCCACTGTCAAATGTACGACTTGTGATAACCAGTTCAGCTTCTCCAGTGGTGGCGCCAACGATATCGAAAGGCATGTTGAAGGCCCAAAGCATGTGAAGAAAAATGAGGAGAAGAAGGTCGCAGCAGCGCAAAAACCTATCAGTGAATATTTTACACCGCCTCCTTCGAAAGTGTCCCAAATCGACATCGACGTAATTCGAGCTGAGGCGATGATGGTAGACTTGACAGTAGAACTGAACCTCCCAATGGCGGCATTGGACAAACTGAGTGTAGGTGTAGGGGAAGACCTCCTCTTCCCACACCTCCCCATGGTTATGCTTGCCATAATGACAATCCCTCACTCATCAGCTCACTGTGAGCGCATTTTCTCAGTCGTGAGAAAGAACAAAACACACTTCAGAGGCAGCATGGGATCCGACACCTTGGAGGCCTTGGTGGTAGCCAAGTCCAGGCCTGGACAAGCCCTTGACAGAAACTACAGTGTCAAAGACCTGAAAGGCCTGAAAAGTGCCTACTACCAGTCTTTGTCACAGTAAACAAGCTGCAGAACTATTGTATATAGTGTACATAAAATCAGGTATGTTTTGTTTTATCTTTTGTTCCCTGGTTAATGATTAAAGTTGCTTTGTTTTCTTGCACTGTCGCACGGTTTAATACTGAAATCGGAACTGAAATACGGAAATTGGAACTTGGTAATACTGAAATCAAAAAAGGAGGGTAGGCAGCCCTGGGCATGGGTCACTGTGCCTCTAGTCAGGGCCGGGGCATGGATCACTCTGCCTCTAGTCCGTGCTGCAGCAACTCCTTGGCTCCATCTGCTGACTCATAAGGAATGCAGTGTGAATCACCTCTTGCTCCAAGGCCCTCAGGGCTCTCATATTTTGATGTTCTAACTTGCCTGATCTCTTAGCAAGAGGAGTTTTTACCATTTTGTTTTCTAATGGATGTTGTTTTATTAAGTTTATGGCTTTTATTTGATGAGAGCTTTTTCAATTTTGCATTTATTGGCCTGGTTTGAAGGCTAGGCATCCTGTGGTTGCACATCTGCTTGCTGCACTCTCTTGACACTTGAAGTGTATGGGTTGTGTCAATCTCTCTGTGTGAGATTCAATGAGGCTGTGTTGTGTTATCAGTGATCACATAAACTCTTGTGTGTCTAGCTTCAGTGACATTTGTATTTAAAGTATGTAGCAATTTTGATAAAATTGTTCTAAGACTTAGCTTGGACACACATGCATTCTCATTGTTTGAACGATGAGAGCAGCATATTTATTCTTTGAAAAGCAACCAGTTTTCAAGAAATTAGTGTAGTTTGAAAAGCTGAATCTGAGTAGATTTCTGTATAGTTTGCCAGTCCTTGTTTCATCAGCACCACCTGTGTACAATATTCCTCCATTTGCATGTTGTGTCATAAAAGACCATCAAAATCTATGTTCAGTTCTAAATGGTTGTATCATGTGCTTTTGTAATAAACTGTGAGCATATGCACAAATATATCCCAGTGTGTTACGTGTCATGCATGATTTCTTAAGATTTGGATGAGAACCTTTTGGAGTTAAGCGCTGGGCAGACTAGATCATGGGGAAAAAATCTGCTGTTAAACACAATGAAAGTCATCACTTGGAAATCGATTTGGCAGTCATTCCTTGCTCCATTTCTTCTCATCCTTTTCCTCAAGTAGTCTGAGGTTACTTAATGTAGGTGCAGCATACCCCACGATCCAATCTCCATGCTGCTGTAAAGTTGACATGTTAAAACCTCTTCAAGCTAAAGAGTTATCAGCTTCATGTGTTTAGTAGTTGACCTTAAATGTTATACCTCTGCTTTTGTGGTTGTCTGTGCACCTGTGTATGTTTGTTTTGTGACTTCGTCCCAGGATGTGTGAGTGTAGGTCAGGTGGCCAGCATGGATGGCATGGTGGTTCCATGTTGCACGACTGAGCCTGACTTTGCCTTGCAGGAATCCCCGGCTCGGGTAGCAGCACGCCTCTCACGCCCTCGGCTCGAATCTCAGCACTAAACATTGTGGGAGATTTGTTGCGGAAAGTTGGAGTAAGTAAAATCTTGGGGTCTTCCACCCCAACTTTGCCTCTGCCCATTGCAAACTGGCTTGAGAGCTGCCTGACAAAAGCAGCACCACTTGCTGCTTTTCCTAGCAGCTTTTCAGTAACAGGATGAGTTGCAATTCCTCTGCTTGGACCTTGTTGGTGTTGAACTAAACCACATAAGTAATGATTGATATAAATAGAATATTAACTGTTGTATTAAAAAAATATAGAGTAAATATACAAAACCTTCAAGTACTGATGAAATAGTTGCAGAGAAAATTGGTTGAGCATTTACGGATAATGTTCCAACTTATTTGGTGCAAGGATTTAGTCCCCGGTGAAAGTGGAGATTGAAGGACTTGGCCATCAGACAATTGTATGTAGAGACAATGTAAGTTCTGATGGAAATTTTTGAGCCACACAAAGCAGGGTTGACAAATGAGGCGTGCAGTGTCTCTGGTACGGAGGGGACATGTGGACTTCTGCTTTTAGAGCTGCTATTGTTCAGTCTCATATGGAAATGAATTTCAGAGGATGTTTTGTGACCCTGACTGGAAGCATACTGGATCATACTCCTCAACCATTGCACATTTTTGAAGCATGTCTGTAGATGTCTGTACCCTTTTTTTCCCCACCCCGTCATTGGTATTATTTCATTATACATGGATTTTAATGCAATCAGTGTGTTTATTGTGTAAACAGTACTTTCTGAAGATTTTAAAAAAAGTGAAAACAGCTGCTGTGAATACTCCATGGTCAATATAGCAACCAAAAGTTTGGACAGCTCTCCTGTTTGCAAACATGTGAGCACTCTTCAAGCTTGAAAATGTCGGTCTCTCAGACTCTGCCCTTCATTTTGAATTACAGTTCTTCTATTTGAGGTTCTTCAGCAGCCATGACATAGACTGCTGGATGTTTTTGTTACTGATGACGATAGGGCTTTCGGTAGGTCCACTCTTTTCCACTGGGTTTGCAGGCTTGCCATTGCAACATGTCCACCCTGGCTGTAACTTCCCCAGCAACATGTGCTGTTTTCCTGATGCACTGATACCCCTCCCTCCATCCTGCATCTAGTAGTCAGTCCCCCTTGAACACCCCACTGGCTTGACCCCATCCCATCCCCACCCTCAAACCCCAGCATCCACCATGTAAAAGCCTGAAAACCTGATTCCATGCAGGGAATATATGTTTAGAAAAGTGGACATGGATATGTGGAGATCATGCCCATGACTTTATGGGTCATAACCCCTGTTTTGAATTTACGGAGCATCTTATGGCTGGAGAAACCAGGTCGTGATTTGAGTATTTTCTTAATGTGCTGGGGTGTGCACTTTTCTTGCTGAATTGTGACATGGCTGTCAAAGATTTAATGACAATTTATTTACTACCTGACATGGGGGGATGGGTGTGGGAAATTTCTGAAGGTTTTTCTTTTGCCATTTCACATTGAAACAGTCTGTGTCAAAGCTTCACGTTGACCAAGAAAGAAAGCAGTAGTTGAGGAAAATCCAGACCCCCACCTGTGTTCACATGAGAGAGTGTGGGATTCTTGAACATGTGCAATATGCAAGGACTCTTTGCAACTCTGCATTAATTTCCATACAGAACACTCTTGGAATCTACAGTGGCAACTGAGATGTTTTCCCATGGGCAGAAACATTTATCAGTTTGATGTAATTTTGTCAGGAAAATGTTAATTGTGCTGCCGAATGACTTTTCCTGCTTTTTCAAGTGAGCAGTGCTCATTGGGAAGTTGATGGTTTAATCAACGAATGTGTTGAAGCTCTCCTGCTGACTGAAAGCAATAATGAGACAGTAAAAGTGTGTGGTGGCCTTTTCTCTCATGCTGCAGTGCTGTGAACCCATAACCCATGCAGTTGATACGCAGCTCCTCTCCTGCTCTCAGTGACTTTGCACAATGGGGTCATTGGCACCCAGCAGTGCACTGTAGTTGCTG
>JAWQFJ010023712.1:0-31800 GCA_034096865.1 Theodoxus fluviatilis | reverse complement strand
GCTGTCAAAGATTTAATGACAATTTATTTACTACCTGACATGGGGGATGGGTGTGGGAAATTTCTGAAGGTTTTTTCTTTTGCCATTTCACATTGAAAACAGTCTGTGTCAAAGCTTCACGTTGACCAAGAAAGAAAGCAGTAGTTGAGGAAAATCCAGACCCCCACCTGTGTTCACATGAGAGAGTGTGGGATTCTTGAACATGTGCATATGCAAGGACTCTTTGCAACTCTGCATTAATTTCCATACAGAACACTCTTGAATCTACAGTGGCAACTGAGATGTTTTCCCATGGGCAGAAACATTTATCAGTTTGATGTAATTTTGTCAGGAAAATGTTAATTGTGCTGCGCCGAATGACTTTTCCTGCTTTTTCAAGTGAGCAGTGCTCATTGGGAAGTTGATGGTTTAATCAACGAATGTGTTGAAGCTCTCCTGCTGACTGAAAGCAATAATGAGACAGTAAAAGTGTGTGGTGGCCTTTTCTCTCATGCTGCAGTGCTGTGAACCCATAACCCATGCAGTTGATACGCAGCTCCTCTCCTGCTCTCAGTGACTTTGCACAATGGGGTCATTGGCACCCAGCAGTGCACTGTAGTTGCTGACTTTTGATTGCTTGGAGATGAAGTACATTTCGTGTCAAGTCTGCAGGACTTGACATAGTCTTTCTCTTTCTGTAACATTTGTGTCTGGTTGTGTGTGTGTGTGTGTGTGTGTGTGTGTGTGTGTGTGTGAGAGAGAGAGAGAGAGAGAGAGAGAGAGAGAGAGAGAGCATGAATTTGCATGTGTGCTATTAATGTGTTTTTGTGTGTTTGCAAGTACATGTGATTTTCTTTGTGCTTTTCCTCTTTGCCCAAGAATATCATTGCTATTCATTCTTAACAATTCAAGAAGAAAAAAACAAAATCATCACCTGTTTCATGTCAGATGGAAATTAAGCTGCCTTCATTCATTTCTTTGTATTTCTTTGTAAGGTTTTGTCAATGACAACTACGTGATGAAATGTGACAATCCAGCAGTCTAAATCTTGCAATTGACCATGCAGTAATCACAAAAGTTTGTTTCATACAGATGTTGCAATGGATAGAACTCAATCAGGATGCAATGAGGGGAGGCCTGGGGTTGGCAGATCCTGTGCTGACATATGTGCTCTTGGTTTCCACAGGTGCTCGAGTCAAAACTCGCGTCATGCCGAAACTTTGTAAGAGAGCATCGCAGTGGTAAAGGTGGTGCCACCAGCCCTCTCAACTCCCCAAGGTAACCCTGCCTGTAGCTGTGTGTTGTGGCATGTTTGGAGGCACAGTCCTTTAAATCTATGGACTTTGTTGGCTTCTTGGTATGGGTTCATGTGCCCTTAAACTTACTTTGCCAGCAGTAATATTTTCAGCAATCAATGTAGTCAGTATTTTTATTGCTTTCTTTTATCAGGCATTGTGTATATATTTTGCCTTTAAATTGTTTGGTGTTGGATATTTTTCTTCTAGCATGTCTTTTGCAAGTAGAAGTTGATGGAAGGAGTGTTGCTAAAAAAACACTCATGCAACACTACTGAACGTGGGTTTGTGGATGAAAAGAAAGGAAGAAGTTTTTGAATATGTAGACAGTACCTGAATTAAAAAGTGTAGGTGTGAGACTGACCTCCAGATGGATAATGGGTTTGTTCAAGAATGTTAGCTCATTTGTGCAAATGAGTGTGTGTGTGTGTGTGTGTGTGTGTGTGTGTGTGTGTGTGTGAGAGTAGAGAGAGAGAGAGAGAG
This sequence comes from Theodoxus fluviatilis, assembly GCA_034096865.1. Classification (NCBI taxonomy): domain Eukaryota; kingdom Metazoa; phylum Mollusca; class Gastropoda; order Cycloneritida; family Neritidae; genus Theodoxus; species Theodoxus fluviatilis. Next base: position 30,043 of record JAWQFJ010023712.1, on the reverse strand, counting down.
AGAGAGAGAGAGAGAGAGAGAGAGAGAGAGGGGAGGAGAGAGCGGAGGAGGAGAGAGAGGAGAGAGAGAGAGAGAGAGAGAGAGAGAGAGAGAGAGAGAGAGAGAGAGAGAGAGAGAGACTGCATTTTTAAGAGTATGAATGATTTAATTGTTCATTTAATGGGTTATAGGCCAGAGAGAGAGAGAGAGAGAGAGAGAGAGGTGTCAGTTTGTGTCAACTTCTTTCAAACTGTAAACTTTATGTTGCATCAGTGCTGTGGCTGACTGCGAAGATTTTGTCTGTTGAAGGTGAATCAGTCTCAGGCAGGAGGGTGGGGCTCTAGGAGCTCAGGTCTGACCCTGACTCTTCCATTGAATGAGTGGCATTGGCTGAGTGCATTTCCTCTGTCTTGAGGTCTACTCACTCCTCAGCATGGCACGCCACCCTAGTTTCCTTGCAGCTTCCAGTGGTTACCTGGCATTTGCAAAGATGCCTTTTTTGATTCCTTATAGTTCATGGGTACATCGTCTTAGGAGTTCAAGATGGATTTCATATTTCCGAGTAAGACAAGAAAGTGTGCATGAGACTGGAGAAAGTCTAGTTTGCATGTTTAATTTTTCTAATGACTGGTAAGAATGGGAATCTTTGTCACGAACAGTCTTGTAGGTGGCTGTGGGTGGGACTGTCCAGCCATCTTGCCTGCTTCAGATACTACCGTCAAAAGCTTCAACCTTGGCATTTTCTCATAGAATCTTTGGCTCTACAAATTGATGACTTTCCCATGATATAAATAAGTCATCACTCCTCTTTTTCATTCTGCTTTTTTCTATTTTGATGCTGAACATAAGACTGTTAAGATTTAATCCTTCCTGTCAACTTTCCCCCCTCTCCTTTCAAGATACTGCATTAATTTTTTTTGCAAGTTGTTAAAATATGCTTACAGATGCCTCATTTTTGTAATCTGTAACAGCTTGCTGATTAGTGTTCCAGTACTTTTTGTACCAAAGATACCACGTTTTGCATTTTCTCAGAATCTGTTGGGTCAGATTCACCAAGCTGGTAACTAATGAAGAGTTCAGCAACTGATGTTACTGTTGGTCCTCTTGATTTGACAACAGCGCACACTCTCTCTCTCTCTCTCTCTCTCTCTCTCTCTCTCTCTCCTCTCTCTCTCTCTCTCTCTTCTCTCTCTCTCCCTCACTCCCTCCCTCCCTCCCTCCTCCCTCCCTCCCTCCCTCCCTCCCTTCCTCTCTTCCCTCCCTCTCTCTTCCTCCCTCTCTCTCTCCCTCCCTCTCTCTCCCTCCCTCTCTCTCTCCCTTCCCTCTCTCCCTCTCTCCCTCCCTCTTTCCTCCTCCCCTCCCTCCCTCCCTCCCTCTCTCCTTCTACCCCCCCCCCTCTCTCCTCCTCTCTCTCTCTCTCTCTCTCTCTCTCCCTCCCTCTCTCTCTCTCCATCCCGCTCTCTCTCCCTCCCTCTCTCTCCCTCCCTCTCTCTCTCTGTCCCTCTTTCCTCCTCCCCTCTCTCCCTCCCTCTTTCCCCCTCCCTCTTTCCCCCCTCTCTCTCTCTCTCCCTCTTTCCTTCTCCCCTCTCACCCTCCCTCTCTCTCCTTCCCTCTCCCTTGCTCTCACTCCCTTTTTTCTCCTCCCCTCTCTCCCTCCCTCTTTTCCCCTTCCCTCTCTCCCCCTCCCTCTTTCCCCCTTCCCTCTCTCTCTCCCTCCCTCCCTCCAAGGTCATTTGTCCAAATGCATCGGAGGCTTTCCATTACAGTTTTGTGCAGTGAGCTATGATTATAGGAAGACTGTTTGATTCTCCTTTTGATCACCTTAGTAAAGGGAGGTTGGAACTAGTCAGTTATGTGTAACAGTTCACATTCTAAATGGTATGGGTAACATGATAATCCTGCCTAGAGAAATTCTTTGGAGTAACAGAGTTGTGATCTTGGTCTTGTGAGAACTACTGGTCAGTTGAAAAGCATTGTTAGGCTACATGTTTCATATCAACATGCATGACAGCCATTTGGATTTTGCTTTGCAAATTGCATGGAAATTAATTTCTATCTGATTTGTTGTTTTGAAATTGTCTGAGATGAAATGTGTAATGTTCTTATGTTTTGTGTGTTTTTAAAGTTTTGATTAGCATTGCTTGTTTGAAATCTTGGTGTGGCTTGAGATGTTTTGTGGGTTTTTTTTTTTTTCTTTTCATTTTCAAATTCTGAATAACTGGACAGTGTTACTGTCATGAAAGTGTGAGAAAATGTCATTTGCTAAAACTCTATTGACCTGCTTTTTAACATGACTGATAGCTTATAGTTATCTTGCTTACCTGGACATAGTTGTACTTTAATGTTGACTTAGGGTGCAAGACTGGAATGAGTGTTTTTTTATAGTCGTTTTATTAATGTAGTCATTTGAAATGAAAACCCAAATAAAATATACTACAAGACAGATTTCAACAGATAGTCTAGGACTTTTCTCAATCTCAATGAGATGAATGTATTAAGTATTTAAGCAAATGCTCCATTATCACAATTAGGGAATGACAAAATGTTCTATATTTTCACATAGACAAAAAAAAATGGATGGAACAAACTTATCACATCTTTGCCATTGAAACAATCATTTCATTTAGTAACACACTCAGGAATTCACCATTTTCCCAGCATGTTCTGGCACCAAGAATAAACAAGACATCTTTATCTCAATCAAGAAGGGAAAAAGGGGCACTCCCATTATGAAACAGTGTGTAAAAAATATACCAAGATTCAGCCATCACTCACAATATTGGTGTATTAATCAAACCCAAATAATACCTAGAGCCTAGAGCTCCACTATGTACTTTTTTGACTGTGTGGAGGAAGTGCGCCTTATAAATAAACATATTATTATTATTATTAATACAACTCTATAACTCCACAGAAATTAAACAGCCTTTCTCAAAAGTAAAAAAAAATGACATTCAGATTTTCTGCGAAAGAAACCAGAGGAAGAAGAGGATGTCTACTATGCTAGCAATGTTTTAATTAATTTTTTGAGAAATGGTTTTGGTCTTGAAAAAGGGAAAAATAAAAATTTGAATCCTTTAAAGCATAGAACTCAAGCACTATTTATTCACTCAAATGCAGTGATCTAGTATGTTTACAAATGAGCCTTAATGTAGAGCAGTGTGACACACCTTGCAATCTTTCTTTGACAGTTCTGTATTGCAGTGTTGTGGGTCCCAGTATGGTGATGTGGCATATCTGTCTCATTTGTCTTGTGCCCATAATGAGAAAACAGCTGGAATGAGTGATGGTGGCAATGTAATTAAATTTCTAGACTTATTCCTGTTGTACATAGATGTCATTTCAGTTTTGTATGTTCATTTTCACTTGGTTTCCATTGTAAGATTTATCCCAGTCGTCATTGATTTCTGTGCAATAGGGACATCAAAACTCATGCATGACTTGTGTAATCTTGGAGAACAATGCTCATCTGTGCATGTACTTTGTTGGTCTTTCTGGTCAGAAATCCTTCTGTAATGAAAAAATGCTACTTTTTGCTTTCTTTCTTTCCTAAGGAGAGCTTAATGAATTGTGTTTGATTTGTCAATCAATGGCTGACAGTTTTTTGGGTTTGATTTCAGAGGTAACTATCACTGTTTCTGCAGTTCATTGAAGTTTTGTATGATTGGGAAGAGATAAGGGCTTGCACAAATAGACCCTTGTAATTAGTCATTGGAAACTGCAAAAAAAGAATGCATTACCTTTTAGGTGTCATGGGATGCAGTTTATGGGTAGATGCTGAATTCTTATGATGACCATTTATGTCACTTATCAGACCCAATTTCTTCCAGTCCCAAGAAGTTTCCTGTTTGTGAGTGTGTTCTACAGAAGACTTGATTGAAAGTCAGTGGAGTGGCCCTAAGTTTTTGATGATCCTAAAATGTGCTCAGAGTTTACACACATGTTTGCATGTTGAACAGAGGCTTGAGTGACTGCTCTCTTCCTTGTCAGCTAGGAGGCGCTGGTTTCCCAGACTTCTGAAGAGTCTTCCATCGCTGTCTCACTGATGGTGATCACTTGCAGGAAAAGGCTTGGAACCTGAACCATCTGAGCACCACTTTGTAACCATGCGTCATCCATTGTGAAGTTGTGCTTATGCTGGAGACAGTACTTACCTTGATGTGGAGATGCTGGTCTTCAAGACCCAAGCTTTTCGTATGAACCACTGAGTCTTTCAATTGTATTGTCAGATGTGCAACCTCCTTGAATGGTCATGTTGCATGATGTCCCCTTTTCTCAACCTCGCTGCTCAGGATTTTTGTTTACAGTAATGGTTGTAACCTATTCTGTTTGTTAGTGCTTGGCTTTGTGTGTTATTGTTATTGTTTTAACCTTCCAATGCTCGTTATTTGATTCAAGCTCATCTTGAGAAGTTTATATCTGCATGGTATTTATGCGAAGCTGCTACTTGTGAATGCAGGGAAAGCTTGACTTATTGATTCTATTTAAAATAAATTAACAATGCCAGTTTAAGTAAAAAAAGAACATAAGTTGTTTTTTTTCTTTTTGTGAACTTGCCTTTGGACCCGAGGTCTGATATTATCTTGCCAGCCATTAACCAAATCAAAGAGAGTTGAACTGCGATACAGAGGAAAAGAGGATGCAGCATGTGCAACTGTAATTATACTGTCTGCCAGTTGTTAATTTTTTGGAGGAGGTTGAAATTATTATTGTAATTTATGTTAATCGAGTTGATTTGCAGGTCCACTCATTTCTCCAGATGGATTGAATTTTAAATTGTGACTTCACATGTGGTTGGTAACATTTAAGTGGATTTTTTTTAATAAACTAAATTTCCCAGCAACCTGATTCTGTGAGCAGCAGCAGAGGTAATGCATGGAACAGTGCTCCCTGAGACCGACTGTGACAGCAGACCGTGTCCTTTCTGTGTGGGCCTGAACCTTCTGGGGAGGCTCTTCTAGATTAACAGCATTTCAACACCAGTCTTCTTCCAGTCAAGGATAGCAGTCCTAGACACTTCATGGTTTTGGTAGAATTAGAGACAAGAAGACTGCATGTAAATGGACCTCTCTGCACTGGACAGACGCTACTGTCCAGCTCTGCCGACCCTGCCTTGTCCTACCCATGCCATGCCCCTCCCAGCTTATGCCTTACTCCTGACGCTGTGCTTTTGCCTGGTCCTGTTCATGTGGCACAGAACATGGGGATCTTGACTAAGTCCAATTGTATTTTCCTTGTGGCGTTTGAAGCTGAGGTAGGTGCTTTTTTAAAGATTCAAATGCACCTCTAAGTCATGGATTTCAAGTCAAAGTGCAGTCAATAGATGTTTCGAGACTTCCTTTTGGAACTGAAGAGCAAGATGGAAGACAAACAAGGGCATGCAAGGCAAGATTCTTGCACAGGTAGGGCACTTTTCCATGAGATGCCAAACTGAAGGAAGATCATTGAATTCTGACCTGAAGCAGCTTTAATGAATTTGAATTTTTATGCTGATGTAAGGAAGTATCAAAAGCATTAATGTTGTTTTTGCACAATACTGCAAATGGCTTGATTCGCCTTGTACACTGCCAGGAGTGTGTAAATAAACCGATGAGCAGCTACAATGTACATAGAGCTTTCTGTAGGATGGGGAGTAGATGTAGCAAGCTGGCTGCTTTGCAGCACTCCTGCATTCTCAAAACAGCATATTTCTTTCTGATGATGGTGTCTATGCAAGAAATATGAAACTATTAGAAATTTACTAAGTTTGACCTGTGGTTTTAAAAACATTATATCCATCTCTCTCTGTGGAAGTCTTACCTGGAAAGACCACTTCAATGCAGAACTGAGCAGATCCTGCAGCTAAGGAGTGCCAGGTTCTCTGCTGTGTGCTGTATGTGCTTGGCCCTCTTGCTGCAGCCAGCTTTGTAGTGCAGGCAGCATAATTAGTCCAAGGTTGTAGGTGTAGTCGCTTCATGGCTACCCAGGGTGGATGTGATGACTAATCATGACAATGATGGTTGTGAAGGGAAAGGTAAAACATGCCCCAAAACGTCAACCCCGTGTAGTGCTTTTCTTCTAAGGAATTAAGGTTTTTTTTCTCCTTCCATGTTTTACTTTGGTTGCTGACAGTGAAATGTTGGAATTATCTTATGTTCTGAAACTGAGGTGAAAGTACACTTGTGCTGAATGATAACACAGTGTCTTTGTGTTGCTAACTTGGTGCTTAACATTTTTGAGTGATCACTGCAGTAAGCATTTGAGAGAAATCAGAAAGCACCCAGGACCATATGCACTCTGGTTCTTTTGCACTGCATCTATGTATCAAAGCAGCCAGATTAATCCAGCTAACTGATTGATTTGCACTAAATTATGTTTGATGTGTTGGCACAATGAAATAAACTGAGTGATGGGGTTGACGTGTTTGGTGATTTGAAATGTCTTGCAGGATGTGACTTCACTCACTGGGAACATTCTGTGGATAAGTGCTTTGGCATAGTGAATGGAATGCAGTTTTATAAGTTTTTGCCAGTTGGTGTTGGTTTCTTGGCATCATCAAGGACCGACTCAGACTGTACCAATTACAGAGGGGGGTCATTGACGTGGAAATAAAAGAATTGCTTGACATATGCATTTAGTCTTTTTTTTCCTTTATGAAGCATCAAGCTTGTCTTTATTTTAACAGCACAATAGTGCATGCACTTACGGTAAGCAGAATGAATTGAATGAATGTATTGGATTTACTGAAACAGTGCCTTGAGAACCAAGTTGTGAGAAGAGAGCTCTTGGACACAGTTGCCTTTCCCCGGCCCCAAAAAGATTATATGTGTGTCATACTGTGAGAGATTTCAAGAGACAAAGGAAGATACAAGATAACTATCCAACATCAACACAGAATATGATATCTGAAGCAATGAAGAAGATGCCTGGTTTTAAATGGAAGTGTCTACCAGGATTGACACAGCCAACAATAAATGCTAATGCACACAAAAAATGAACAACTTGTATGTAAGGGGCCTACCAAGATGGTAAACATAGCAGTATAAACAACTTCCATGACTTCAAGTCTTTGAAAGCACTACAAATCATTATGCTCTTATCGTATTATGATAGCAGATAATGGATGTTCTACTTTTCTAAAGTTAGAAATGTGCTATAGATATTTCTGCCTAAGGTCTTCCATAAACAGAGCAAACGAACAGGAAAAGAAATTACTGTTTAATTTCTTCTATTCAAGCTAGACATGCAGACAACTGGACTTTGTTGAGTGTAATGTAGAGTGCAATGGAATTTCCGACAGAACAGTTCACTAAATCCCAAGTGGTATATATATCGAACTTGCACATAGAAGAAGGAAAGTAGGTCAGCTGTGCAAGTGATCACTCTGTGGGTTCGGGGTAAGAATTGACCCACCGCGTCTCCCTACGCGATTCGTAAGAGGCGAATAACTAGGGACACCGTGACTGGAATACCGTTTACTCTAAAACTGTTCTAGTGATTTTCGTGCTTAATGGTCTTACATAGCCTACAAAGGCTGATAGGCCGTAAAACTCCATCCGTCCGTCTGTCTGTGCAAGCCCTGTAGAGACAAAATGAAGGAAGATATGAGATGGTGTGGTGTTGGGCCGCTCGAGCTTCAGGAGGAAGCGCAGGATCGTCCCCCAGTGGCGAAACGGTGACAGCGGTGGTGGTGGGGGTGGGGGGAAGAACGACCCTATAGGAGCGCTTGGAGCTCAGCCGAAACGTGAAAGGGGGGGGGGGGGGGAGTTTTCACTGCAAAATGTTCCAATCTGGCGCATTCTGATGGTGATCATTACCACTTTCAGGCAGCACATTTTGTTACTAATAAAAATAGTTTTTTAATAGTTTTTTTTCTGTTGGGGGGGTGGGGTGTCCAGAACCCCCCCCCCCCCTCGTCCACCCCTGAAAATTAAGACACAAAATACACAGTAGCTAATCTATGTACAACAATTGGTAAGGTGTATGAAGAATATGATCAACAATGACAAAGATTTTAGTAGATGCCTTTGACAACTGTCAGCTCAGTGAGTCTTAAAGTTCAAGCAATACGTGTCATATGTACAGGCGACAGCAGTGAGATCATCTGAATAGATAATCACGTATGGATGCTTTAAAAGACTTCATGGAAGTATTGTTCCTTAGGTGCAATGGGAGTGTATTCCATATCATAACACCTGAATATGTAATACTGCTTTGAAAATGTCTACTCTAGGTTGTGGTAGAATGAAAGTGTTGCGAGATAGTGAATGGCTTGTTTGGGGACGAATGAAGAGATCAGTAAGTCACTTCGGTGCTCGTGAATGAGCAATTTTGTGCATAAGGATGCATTTATTGCAGTATGGCGGGGAGCGAAATTTGTAGTAAATGAGAACTGATGCCATCAAGGTCCGTGGATCGTTTGCTTGAAAGTTGAAAGATGTATTGCATCACCTCATATGAGGTGACAGTAGGAATATGGAATGCAGCATCATGCAGTCTTTCATTACAAAAATCCTCAATACGTTGAACAATATCCCTTGATAGACCGGGATTGTGTTTGGTCGATTTTGCATGGATTTTGTCAGCTATTGTCGTGAAGTGTTTGTTGAATTGTTCAGCATTATTAGATGGAGGTATGTTGCAGACTGTTTTGGAAGTTCTTATGAAGGTATTAATTCTGCGCCATAACATTGATGTGTCATTGCCGTTTTCAATTAGCCTTTGAAAGTAAGTTTTTGTGCATTTCGAACCCGAGTCTTGACACGGTTTCTTTGCTTCTTGTAAGCCGGGATATCATTATTTTTTAAGTCTATCTCTCGTTTTCATAGCCTGCATGATTTCGTTGGTAAGCCAAGGTGGGAGTTTTAAATGCTTGATTCTCTTCCTCTTCATAGAAGCATGTCTTTCTACAGTTTGGAGAAATAGGTCATACCAGAAATGAAGGGCCATGTCAGGGTCAGAATAGTTGAGGACATAATGAAATGGCATTTGTTTTAAATTGTCAAGGAATGAATCAGCATCAAAATGTTTAAAGGATCGATAGTGAATAGTAGTGCGTGTTCTCTTTGGACTTCTTTTGACTTTAGAGGAGAGGGAGCATAGTGTGGGAAAATAATCACTTATCCCTAATTTAGGTACCTGTATACTTGTCAAGAGGTTTTCAGTGTTTGTGTATATGGTCTATGAGAGTGGATGAGTCATGGGTCACTCTTGTGGCTATGTCGACCACTTGTTTGAGTCCGAATAACGAGATCGTAGATTTCCATGTATGCTGGGGTTTGAACAAATCGATGTTGAAATCTCCCAATGTCCAATGTCCTCGAAATTACGTCACGTTATTCGACGTCAAATAATCACGTCACACATGCCAAAACAGAGTTCCATCCCTTGCCTTCTTCGCAACACCAAAACGTACAAAAAGTCACTTTCTTTTCAAACCTCAATTCTGAAAATTTGATGCACTCAATCGGACCTAATTTCCAGTAAGTGTGCAAAATGTCAAGGAAATCCGTCCAGTAGTTTTTGAGATATCAGCCGTTAAGTCGGGACTGACAGACAGACAGACACACACACACACACACACACACACACACACAGACAGACAGACAGATAAAGCTGTGAGGACCTCCAGTAAACCTGGAGGGATAAACTTCACAGTGTACCGAGCTGCCCTTGGGTACTCTTCCAATAGGAGTTATCTACCTTGACATTAAATCCTCAGCATAAAAGGCCGCACCCGCCACCCCGCCTGACTGACTTAGCCTGTCCGGGGAGTTTCACCTAAACTCGGACGCGTTACTTTTTGTCACGTTTGCGTCCAACATCAGTGTCGGGCCCTGGAGTTAGGGCGTAGGGACCACCCGTTGAGAGTCAAACGTGGGATGGAGTTAGAATATAAAGCTTCACCCGTTATTGATAAAAACTACGGCGACGGAACCTGCCGCCATGTCGCGCCAGCCGTGTGTTCAAGACGACCTACCGGTAGCCTACCGGTAGCCTACCTCAGGGCCGGATCTAGGGGGGGTGCTGGGGGTGCTCGAGCACCCCCCCCCAAAAAAAAAAAAAAAAAAAAAAATAACCTCCGTGGCAGCCGGGAGTTGGGGGAAGGAGGGAGGGGGGGGGGGGTGGTTGCTCAAATATGTTGATCTACTTCCCACCTCATCGGATATCGGCACACTTTGCTTGGTAGCAGAGACAGTATAGTTAGTAAAAAGCTTGGGAAGGAGGGGGGGGGGGGGGGGGGCTAAAAGATGCTGGGCCCAGATGCTGTACTACTCTCCACTTGGTATAAGCACACTCTACTTGGCAGCCAAGGTAGCTGGGGAGGGAGGGGGGGGGGGGGTGCTGCTATAATTAAGATGCCTTCCTTTTGCTACTCGCACAGACAAATCAAACCCGGGCAGAGACAGGAAGAATCTGTGACCAAACAAAAACTCTTGGAAATGACCGCACTGCCAGATTGCACAGATTTGCACCATTTTTCTCAAAATTTTCCGGGGGGGCATGCCCCCGGACCCCCCTAGAGGGACGTGCCTGCTTCGCAGGCACGCACTCGTGGCTTCGCCACTTCGATGAGAAGACCCTAAAACAATTTTAAGCACCCCCCCTCAAAAAACTTTGATCCGGCCCTGTACCTACCGGTGTGCCTTCTTGAACGACTCGTTATGACCCAACGGTAGCCAAGATGGCTTCCAAGATGCCTTCTCATCGCCGCGGATTGCGCTTCTCAACCAAATGAGTAAACCAGCAGCTGCAGACTGCTTGTTCCTTGTGGAAGCTGATGAAATACGTTAAGCTGTAGCTGTGCATGAATGCTCGACATCGCTCGAATAGAAATTTATGTCAAAACGACAGTGCTGACTTGGTGTAAGCAAGAATAGTTCGATGCACTCTTCAAGGGAGGTAACCCCACAGACCAAGGGCTAAATGTAAAAAATAAGAGTTGCTTCCCTTGAAATTGTTTTGCTCTGTCGTTGAAATGTTTGCTCACATCTTGCCCGGTAATTATTTCAGAGCAGTTATTCTTTTAAAAAAGAAAAGTACAATATCAGCCTACCTTCTTGTAACGTCTCGCATAGGCTGGGTAATAATCACAGGTCGAAATGCGTGCCACAGCGCATATTTGTGATGATGACTTTCTTCCTTTCCCCGAAGGCAGCCATTTTGGCTATGCACGGCGCAGCGGGCGCAACGGCTCTCCGGCGCGGTACGTACCGGTACGTACCGGTAGCCGTAACAAGTCGTTCAAGATGCTACCGGTAGGTGTCTTGAACACGCCTCTGATTCTGCCTATTTTCACCCTCTTAGTGGTACTTTAATGTGAAGACCATTCCAGGGAAGTAACTCTGTAAGGATTTCAGTGATTTCTGAGCAATGCGGGCTGGATGTTGAGTCGAAACGACAGAGGACACCTCAGCCCTTCATTTCTGCCGTAGTGATGGATGGTGCGTATAGATTCCAGCTCAATCTGTTGTTGCTCACGCGTAGTTTTGTTTTGTACAGTTGTGACGATCACGAGTTGAAGAATCCGATGTACTGATAAGTGATATGAAAGTTGAAACGAACGAGTACTTCACACGTCGGCGCTATGCATACTGTCATACCTAAACCGGCGTATTCACCGTAGACATAGTAGCGTTAAGAGTGTGTTCATCATCTAGCCTCAGGCAGTACTGAAGCATTGCACCTGAGAAAGACAGTAGGAACGAACGAACGAACGAACGAACGAACTATTTTTACAAGGGTAGTGAATGGACCATATCCACATATCGAGGCTCTGGGAGTTACTTCCCTTGTTTCGGGTGCAGCTTCCCGCGAATCTTTCATGATGCCGAGTAACAAGCACTGTGCTTGGGGACTATGTAAAGCGGATAGTAGATACCCTGAACGCTGTGTTGGCGTCAAATTCATTTCATTTGTGAAACCAGGAAAGAATATGTACCATCTAGATCGTTGCCTTCGCTGGATAAAAGCCTGCAATCGCCCAGCTGACCAGTTGAACGTCAACACAATCACGCAGTACACGTACATTTGCAGCAAGGTTACTATATCGCACGATGATTTGATTCAAGGCCTAGTGCTAATTGTTTTGATGGTCTGGTCTCAGTGTCACAGAAAATATGATGATTTAATCAATCACTGATTAAAAAAATAAGTACGTTGCCCTATTTTGATTGACATTCTGAGTGAAATAGATCTATTTCGCTGTCCCGGCCGGCGAACATGTTGCCGACTGTATTGAGCTTGTGCGTTTGTGTAGGTCTTCTTCATATACAACTAAACTAAACATTGCATTCAGTCTTTCTTTTCTGTACAGTTTAGACATCACCTAATGCATCATATTTATGTAAAATGAAGAGTGTATTATTACTGTATCAGAAAGTTTATTTTGAAATATTTGTGTCACACCAATACTCAGCACCTCTGTACTCTTGACCACATGCACACACACACACACCTACACTCACACACACACCTACACACACACACACACACACACATACACACACACCCCTACACACACACACCCACCCCCACCCCCACCCCACACACACTCACACCTACACACACACACACACTCACACACACACACAGACACACATGGTCTGGAGTCATGGGTCTGGTTTGGAGTCTCTTCTTAACTCTACACCAAAGTGTGACATGAAAATTGGCTGCGGTGTAAAGTTGAGTTAAGATGAATGCTAACCTCTAATTTGACTAACAATTATGTCTTTATTTCACTTCTTCTTGACCTAGGAACAAAAATATCATTATTACTTGGATGTTGAAGCTGCAATAAAGTTTTTGTGTTGAATAGTTTATCTTTTGTGGCTCTTTTTCTGAATGAGTGGTGGTGTCAAGTTAAGATGAGACTCCAAACTGTCTTCTTCAAATACAACTAAACTAAACATTGCATTCAGTCTTTCTTTTCTGTACAGTTTAGACATCACCTAATGCATCATATTTATGTAAAATGAAGAGTGTATCATTACTGTATCAGAAAGTTTATTTTGAAATATTTGTGTCTCACCAATACTCAGCACCTCTGTACTCTTGACTACATACACACACACCTACCCTCACACACACACCTACACACACACACACACCCCCTACACACCCACCCCCACCCCCACCCCACACACACTCACACACACCTACACACACACACTCACAAACACACACAGACACACATGGTCTGGAGTCATGGGTCTGGTTTGGAGTCTCTTCTTAACTCTACACCAAAGTGTGACATGAAAATTGGCTGCAGTGTAAAGTTGACAAATGCTAACCTCTAATTTGACTAACAGTTATGGCTTTATTTCACTTCTTCTTGACCTAGGAACAAAAATATCATTATTACTTGGATGTTGAAGCTGCAATAAAGTTTTTGTGTTGAATAGTTTATCTTTTGTGGCTCTTTTTCTGATTGAGTGGTGGTGTCAAGTTAAGATGAGACTCCAAACTGTCTTCTTCAAATACAACTAAACTAAACATTGCATTCAGTCTTTCTTTTCTGTACAGTTTAGACTTCACCTAATGCATCATATTTAAGTAACATGAAGAGTGTATCATTACTGTATCAGAAAGTTTATTTTGAAATATTTGTGTCTCACCAATACTCAGCACCTCTGTACTCTTGACCACATACACACACACCTACACTCACACACACCTACACACACACCCACACTCACACCTACACACACACACACACCCCTACACACACACACACACACACACACACACACACATACACACACTAATGGAGCGTTGGTAACTGGATCTCTGTCCCTTGTCCTCGGCTTGACTGAAGCCTTAACTGCATAGTACCCACTGGTTAGCTCCATGGTTTCAACACTACTGACAAAGCCGTCCTGCATGAGACTATAAGCTTCGGAGCGTCTATAGTCCCTGATAGCTGTAGTGCCCACGCCATGTCCCATCAAGTAGGTGCACACATCCACAAAAGAAAAGTCTGGTAGGATGCTTATGTCCGAAGATCCAGACAGAAGTGCAGGGTTGGACAACAGGAGGTTGCCGTCTCTCAGTTTTTCGCCTATCACTTCAGGTCGATCTTCTACACATAACTCAGGATCTACGGGTAAACCCAAGTCCTTGGCTATCCCAACAAGTTCAAGAAGTTCTTCTCTTGCTCTGACCCACAACCACACCTCTGTCTCGCAAGAAACGTTGCAGTTCGCTCACAGTCACTCGCTTTGTTTCCATTGTCGCTATCTTCGATCACGCACCGATTTCAGGGGAGATAACTCGCGTAACACATTCGCTGCTGACTCGTGCGTGAGGTCCATTAGGCAGTAGTGCCTTTCTTACATTCAGCCCTTGAGGCAAAATATTCAAATGTGGTGAGATATATATATATATATATATATATATATATATATATATATATAGAGAGAGAGAGAGAGAGAGAGAGAGAGAGAGAGGGGGGAGCTGGGGAAAGGGGGAGGAAGGGAAGAAGGTGGGGGGGTAGCTGGGGAAAGGGGGAGGAAGGGAAGAAGGTTGGTGGGTTGGATAGAGAGGGTTGGGGAGAGGGTGGGGGAGAGGGGGAGGGAGGGAGGAGAGAGAGAGAGAGAGAGAGAGAGAGAGAGAGAGAGAGAGATAGTCATTATAATTATCGCAAGAATTATACATGTACAAGTTCTTAAACATACTAAAAATGGGTAGATAGTGTACCAGAGAAGCAAATTTTAAATATATGGAACTTGAAGTAAGTACAATGACATATGCATAAAAAACAATTTTCTAAACATCAAAATGTTAAAAACAAATAACATACAAGTAGGTCATAGCCTCTTGGTGTACACTCCCTCCCCTACTCCCCCACCCCCAATCAGCCGGAACCCCTCGATAGTTCAGCAGGGGAGGCCTGAAGTAAGCATATATGTGAGGAATGGACTACACAAATACACACTTAGCCGTTCCACTGTCTAGACGCCAGATGAAAGCGTGGAAAACTATGTCATAGGATGATGCCTGAGAATAATGCGAATTTTGTCTTTGAACATACTTACATAGGCAAAGATTTGATACATTTTATGTCATCAGGCAGTGTATTCCACAGAGCAGCCCCAGAGTAAGATAGGCTCGATTTGAACAAATCGATGCGAGGCTGAGGCAGGAGAAGTTTGTCACGTCCTCTGAATGATGACTGCTCAAATAGTTTGGTTAAATATTCTGGTGTTCGGCCATCTTTTACCTTTTTCACAAGCACACACTTATTGAGCTGCAGATGCTTATGGAGAGGCAAAATGTCAAGCATTTCCATTTTCTTTTCAGTGCTGAGAGATTTATTTGGGACCATAAGCTTAGAAGCTCTTCTGTAAAGTGAATTAACTCTCTTCAAATTAGCTTCACTACAGTTATCCCACAATGTTGATGCGTAATTGATGTGTGATATGATGTGGGCACTGAAAAAGATTTTGCAGGTTTCCGTGTCTACAAAGTGCCTCAGCTTTGACAGTAGAAAGAGATTGCTTGAAATCTTTTTGCACATTAGATTTATGTGTGAATTCCAGTCTAACTGTTCGTCAATCATCACCCCAAGCACTTTGTGTTCTTTCACCTTTTCTATCGGCTCTGCATCAAGTGAGAGTGGGAGTGACAAAGGATGTAGTTGATGTTTTTGCCGTGTGGTTATCACCATATACTTGGTTTTGGACGGGTTGAGGACCATATGATTTGAAAGACACCAGCTCAACATATTTCATCAAGACTCTTTTGGAGTTTATCTGCCACAGTTTCGATTGAGCTGTCCGCGGTGGACAGCGTTGTATCATCTGCAAACATGTTACATGAGACCTTTCTATCTGTGATATGCAAGGGTAGGTCATTTATGAATAAGCAGAATAAAAGGGGGCCTAGTACAGATCCCTGTGGGACACCGGCTTTTTGAATACCATACTTGGAAACGTGCCCATCGAATTGGACACATTGTTGTCGATTATCCAGGAATGACTGAAAAAACTTCACAGTCGTGTGACCATGAAAATAAAGAGTCAGTTTATCCAATAGTATGTCGTGATGTACCATGTCAAAAGCTTTTCTGAAATCTAGGAAGACAGATCCTATAACTTTCGAGGTGTTAATGGCGTGCAGTCAGGTGTCAATCAGGTGGGATAATGCAGTATGGCAGGAATGTTTTGGTCGGAAGCCCGATCGAAGGGGGTGTAGAAGACTGTGCCGATCAAGAAATGCCAACAGATGTTTGTGAACGTGCTTTTCAATTGGTTTTGATAAAATTGATAGAACTGATATGGGTCGGAAGTCATCTAGACTTGTGGGAGTTTTCACTTTTGGTAGAGGGATAACTTTAGCTTTTTTCCATTCATCTGGGAAGTTTTGCTTGATAATACACAAATTCTATATGTATGTGAGCGAGTCGATTACATATGGAAGAGAGAGTTTAAGAAGAAAGCTATTGATGCCATCAGGTCCTGTTGTTTTAGAGTTGAGTTTTTCAATAAATCTGCCAACTTCATGAACAGCAAGAAGAGGAATCTCAAATTCCAATGAAGACAATAGTCTCTCTTGGCAGAATTCTTGGAGATATGCTGTATCAGATTGGAAATTATGGTTGCTATCGCGAGGGAATAACTTTTCAGCCACAGAAAGGAAGTGATTATTGCAGTCATTAACATCATCGGATGGGTATGATGAGTGAGCTTTAGCTCCGTTTCGTTTGGTAAAGGTATTTATGGCGTTCCATACTGAGGTGATGTTTTTGTTATCAGTTATAAGTTTCTGAAAATATTCTTTCTTTGCTTTCCTCACTAAGCTTTTAACTGCATTTCTTTGTTTTTTATATGCAACGAAATCATTGCTTTTCCTGTGTTTGTCTCTGAGGGACATTGCTTGCATTACTTCCTTGGTTAACCATGGTGGCAGCGTTGGATGACGCACGCGTTTTCTTCTGATCGGAACGTGTTTGTTAATTACTCCTAGAAATATGTTGTACCAAAGCTGAAGTGCACAGTTTGGATCGGTGTGATATTGGACTTCATGGAAGGGTGTCTTTTGGAGGTCAGAACAAAAGGTTTTGGCATCAAAGTTTTTGAACGATCTATAGTTCAGATATGAATGATCGCGTTTTTTTCTTTTGGAGAGTTTAGCGTGCAAGGAGCAGATGATTGGAAAATGATCACTAATGCCCATTCTTGGCACCCAAGTGCTTTGTATCAGATGGATGTTGGTGGTATATATGTGATCAATAAGAGTCGATGTTGATTGAGTGACCCTAGTGGCTGTATGAACCAATTGCTTGAGTCCAAAGAGCAGGGTAGTTGAATTCCATGCACCGTTAATTTTTAGGTAGTCTATATTAAAGTCACCAAGAAGAAGAATATCTTTTCCAAGAGCACTCACTTTGTCCATCATGCTTACGAAGTCATCATACCAACAGAAGGTGGAGGCAGGGTTTCTGTACAAGAATCCCAGGAGAAGAGAAGTCTTTGAAGATTGTTTCAGCTCCAGCCAAATACACTCAACACTTGAAGATTCAAGGTCATGTCTTCTATAAATAGAATTTCGTAAGTCATAGTTAATGTAGATTGCTAACCCAGTGTGCCCAGGTAGCACAGGATCGCGTCGTACGATGTCAAATCCTGATATTTCAATTGCTTCATCACTGATTTCACTGTGAAGGCGAGATTCACTTATTCCAAGAATGCCTAACTGTTCCTTCTGAATAAGAGCACCAATGTCCGTCACTTTATTGTATAAATGATATACATTTATATGTCCTATGTGCAAATTTTGTTTATGGACCATGATTGTTGATAATGATACCTAACTGTCATTGGATTGGATGGGAAGAGAAAGAAAGAAAAAAAAAATCACGTCGGCAAAGAATTCATCGTTCACGCCAAAAATCCATCGAGGAATACTGTAGCCAACTGGTATTCACACTGTTGGTACTGGTCGGAGACCATTGAAGGGATGAGGATATTGCCACTGCATGTATGGAGGAAAGAATGGGAAAAAAGGATGAAAGTGTAGGTAGGGGGCCATCTGAGGATTTTGAGGGATGGTTTGGTGGGGCAATCTGGAAGTAGCGGGCATTCTGCACTCAGGAATCAAAGGTTGAGTTGCATGCACCTCTACACTTTCTGTTTGACATCTAAGGGGTGCTTGGCCGGGACACTGAGTATTGGTGTTTTGAGGTTTCTTCTCCGTCACAGTAGGCAGTACGTCCTTGTTGAGGTTAGGGCCAGTGACTGTCTGTATTCTACATGTCTGTACTATGTCATTTAGTGTATTATTGTTGTTGTTCAGAGAAGTGTCCTTGCTGTTTGGAATGCTATGAATTTGCTCTGGTCGTGTTGTAGGGCTGGAATGGTTCAACTGCCATTTCCGAGGGAGAGGAGGAAATTCTGTATTGTAGGTGTCTCCTGCTTGCTGGTGTCCGAGTTTTGTTCTCTTTTTTTCCGTCCCATGAGCAATGGCGGTGGATCTTGCAGGAGGTGGGTCCTGTCTCAGAAATCTTGCGATCTGACGTAGTAAGACTGCAGTTCCTCTCTCGTTGATGTGCCTGTCATTTGAAAACAAACGAGAGTCGATGGTTCCATCTGCAGCCCAAAAGCGCAGTTCATGAAGAATAGTTATGTTTTTCTTTTTGCAGATCTCTAGGAGGTGTTTGTTCAGAGAGGAGGTCATCTGGACTGTGTTCCTTCTTCTGGGTATGATTGCAGTGAGTGCTATTGTAGCTTCAGGGAACACCCGACGAATTAGGGAGGTTAGATTCTCGTAGTCCTTTATGGATGAGTCGATGTTACTGGGGCTTTCGCTTGGTGCAGTGTGAACCACCACACTAGCCACATCATCTCGAGGGTGACACAAGCCAAGGGCACCAATCAAGTCTTTGACTGTGGATCCATGGAGGGTGCGAATGTGAGTAGCACCAGTTGGATCTAGTCGTCTCCGATTGACATGTCTGAGATCGGAGTTCCCCACGAGAAGTCGTCTGATCTTTCCAGATGGTGGTAGCTGGAAATGGATCCGGTTTTCTTGAGATGGCTTTACTCTAGGGAAAATCACAAACTCCTTCTTCTCTGGATGGAAAGTAGCTGCTCTGCCATACTGAGGTGTAGACTGCTGAGACCCACTCTGATTGGTACCGTTGCGTTTGAGGCTGTTGGGTTGGGCACAGGAGGAGCGTTGAGGCAGATTTGTTGTTTGAGGCTCGGAAGGGTGGTGTTCGACGCTGGTGGTTATCGAAGGAGAAGAAGCGCGTGTTTTGCTGCAGTCTGGAGAAGTTGTAGTACCCATGTCTCTTTTTTTCTTCTTTTGTGCATTCAATATTTCCTTCAGTCTTGTGTCCACCGTCGCAAGCTTTGCTGTCAGGTTTGACACTAGACCGCGGAGTTCAGCATTTTCAGTCCTGAGAGTTGTGAGATCATGGAGCTTCATCCAAACGGTGTAACTGTGTCAGTCCTGCCAAAGCTGATGCGTTACTGTGTCAAATAATTTTTGCATTTCCACCTCTTAACATCATCATGGCTATGCCATTGCTTGAAAATATGTCAAATATCACCCCTCGTCGTCGCCATTCTCCCCCTTCTATCACCTTATTTAGTCTCTCATTTATGAAGTATGAACGAAAAATAACGGAGGATATATCGGCTATCTAGCCTATTTCATGTGATGGCAGTGCCGCGGACTTGTTGTAAGTGCACGAAATCTAGCTGCATGCTATATATGGATTGCTTGCTTCCGAACAGACTACAGGAGAGAGCTTACCGAGGTGCAGAGGGAGCTGCGAGAGATCTCCTCGCAGGTGGAGGCCCTACTGGAGTGGCAGAGCAGCCTGCAGGAGAAGAAGCAAATTCTGGAGTCCATCATTAGGCAGCATGAGGCAGAGCAGGCTGCAGCTGACAGTGAAGTGCGTTGGGATGCCACAAGTAAGTCTGCTGAGTGGATCTAACTTCAATAGCAGAATCACGTATGATAATTTGTCACAAGGTAATGTTTTTCCTCTGGGTATGTTGCAGTATCTTGCTCATTCATC
This sequence comes from Theodoxus fluviatilis, assembly GCA_034096865.1. NCBI lineage: Eukaryota > Metazoa > Mollusca > Gastropoda > Cycloneritida > Neritidae > Theodoxus > Theodoxus fluviatilis. Next base: position 10,059 of record JAWQFJ010023712.1, on the reverse strand, counting down.
AAAACGGCATGCAATGCAGCCACCTTCCACCACATGAAGTAAAGGTCGGGGAACTCATACTGCTTATGAATCTTCACCTCTGACAGCTTGATTGGTTGTATTTTTATTGTGCTATAGCATTATTTCAAGGGCAGGTGTGTTATGTACACGTGGTCTGGGTACCAATGTTGCGTGCACGTGTTCTGCTACTTGCGGTCCCAGTTTGCGCCAGGAAAGTAGAAACAGGACAGGTGGGTGTTTTCTACAGGATTTTTTTCCCTGGACTGGTCAGCGCTTCTAGCAATCACTCATGCACCCACAGTGGTCACTCGTGCTGCTCACGCTGCGCCTCAATACGGCACCGACAGCCTCTCCTGCGCTCTCAGCTTCAAGTCACCCGTGTTGGACAGGTTGCGCCTCAATATGGCACTGACAGCCTTCCAAGCACTCGACAGCCCTTCACCAGTCTCTCCTCCAGTCTCAGTCACCTCTTAGTCTCCCCGGTCTCAGTCTAGTCTCGTGTTACCATGTACATACGAATATATAGTGCCATGCTTTGGGTTCAAGAGTATTTTCCAGCGACCTCTGTTCTGCCACATCGGCACACTCAAGGGCCAATCGGTGGTCAGATGCTTACGCGTAGGGGGATGGGGAGTTTCCAGTCCCCCATCCCCACCCCCCACCCCCCCCCCGCCACCCAGCATTCCGCTGACTCACCCTGACCCTCTGCGTGCTGACCAGGCAGAAATTCGCCTCCACCCCCTCTCACAGACAAAGGAGTCGCTGACTTATTCTGACCCCCCTCTTACTGACAAAGGAGGGAAAGCCCCTCGAACCTTTCACAGGCACTTTTACATTACTTTCACATCCACAGGCATTTCACATTCATTCGCAACAGGTGCTTCTGAGAAATGGGTGTTATGTTTCTGTTATGATCAATGTCCTTATCATCTTATCATTGTCAAAAATTGTTGACCTTATCATTGTCATTATTGTCTTATTTGTCATTGTCAAAGTCATCGTCATCTCCATTTTTATGCAGACTTTTCCTGGTCAGGAGATGTGCAAGGCAAGCAGCAAGAGGTGTTTGGGCTGAAGACGCTGCGTCCCATGCAACTGCAGACGATGAATGCCACGCTGGCGGGCAAGGACTGCCTGCTCATCATGCCCACTGGTGGAGGCAAGAGCCTCTGCTTCCAGCTGCCCGCTGTCATCTCCAAAGGTGCGGAGAGCTGTGTGTGTAGGTTGAGTCATAGAGCACTGGATTTGCAGTTGGATTGATTTTGGCCAGAGCTGTTTGATGCCACACACACACCCAACCACCCATCCCCACCTCCCCCACACCCCCACCTCCCCCACACCCCCCATTCAGGAAACCATTTGCTGCTGGGCTTTTCAGTAGCTTAGCCAGAGGTGGCTCGAAGCAGCCAAAAAGGTGAGGTTAGTGGGGGGGGGGGGGGCATCGGGACAGGTGTGTTGTTGCAGGTGTAACTCTGGTGTTGCAGGTGTAACTCTGGTGTTGCAGGTGTAACTCTGGTAATGCAATATTGCAGGTGTAACTCTGGTGGTGTGTTGTTGCAGGTGTAACTCTGGTGGTGTGTTGTTTCAGGTGTAACTGTGGTGGTGTGTTGTTTCAGGTGTAACTATGGCAGTGTGTTGTTTCAGGTGTAACTGTGGTGGTGTGTTGTTGCAGGTGTAACTCTGGTGGTGTGTTGTTGCAGGTGTAACTCTGGTGTTGCAGGTGTAACTCTGGTAATGCAATATTGCAGGTGTAACTCTGGTAATGCAACATTGCAGATGTAACTCTGGTGGTGTGTTGTTGCAGGTGTAACTCTGGTGTTGCAGGTGTAACTCTGGTGTTGCAGGTGTAACTCTGGTGGTGTGTTGTTGCAGGTGTAACTCTGGTGTTGCAGGTGTAACTCTGGTGTTGCAGGTGTAACTCTGGTAATGCAATATTGCAGGTGTAACTCTGGTAATGCAACATTGCAGATGTAACTCTGGTGGTGTGTTGTTGCAGGTGTAACTCTGGTGGTGTGTTGTTTCAGGTGTAACTGTGGTGGTGTGTTGTTTCAGGTGTAACTATGGTGGTGTGTTGTTGCTGGTGTAACTGTGGTGGTGTGTTGTTGCAGGTGTAACTCTGGTGGTGTGTTGTTGCAGGTGTAACTCTGGTGGTGTGTTGTTGCTGGTGTAACTGTGGCGGTGTGTTGTTGCTGGTGTAACTCTGGTGGTGTGTTGTTGCTGGTGTAACTCTGGTGGTGTGTTGTTGCAGGTGTGACTCTGGTGGTGTGTTGTTGCTGGTGTAACTCTGGTGGTGTGTTGTTGCAGGTGTGACTCTGGTGGTGTGCTGTTGCAGGTGTGACTCTGGTGGTGTGTTGTTGCAGGTGTGACTCTGGTGGTGTGCTGTTGCAGGTGTGACTCTGGTGGTGTGCTGTTGCTGGTGTAACTCTGGTGGTGTGTTGTTGCTGGTGTAACTCTGGTGGTGTGTTGTTGCAGGTGTGACTCTGGTGGTGTGTTGTTGCAGGTGTGACTCTGGTGGTGTGCTGTTGCAGGTGTGACTCTGGTGGTGTGTTGTTGCTGGTGTAACTCTGGTGGTGTGTTGTTGCTGGTGTAACCCTGGTGGTGTGTTGTTGCTGGTGTAACTCTGGTGGTGTGTTGTTGCTGGTGTAACTCTGGTGGTGTGTTGCAGGCGTAACTCTGGTGGTGTGTTGTTACAGGTGTAACTCTGGTGGTGTGTTGTTGCAGGTGTAACTCTGGTGGTGTGTTGTTGCTGGTGTAACTCTGGTGGTGTGTTGTTGCTGGTGTAACTCTGGTGGTGTGTTGTTGCTGGTGTAACTCTGGTGGTGTGTTGTTGCAGGTGTGACTTTGGTGGTGTGCTGTTGCAGGTGTAACTGTGGTGGTGTGTTGTTGCAGGTGTAACTGTGGTGGTGTGCTGTTGCAGGTGTGACTCTGGTGGTGTGTTGTTGCAGGTGTAACTGTGGTGGTGTGTTGTTGCAGGTGTAACTCTGGTGGTGTGTTGTTGCAGGTGTAACTGTGGTGGTGTGTTGCAGGTGTAACTGTGGTGGTGTGTTGTTGCAGGTGTAACTCTGGTGGTGTGTTGTTGCAGGTGTAACTCTGGTGGTGTGTTGTTGCAGGTGTAACTCTGGTGGTGTGTTGCAGGTGTAACTCTGGTAGTGTGTTGTTGCAGGTGTAACTCTGGTGGTGTGTTGTTGCTGGTGTAACTCTGGTGGTGTGTTGTTGCTGGTGTAACTCTGGTGGTGTGTTGTTGCTGGTGTAACTCTGGTGGTGTGTTGTTGCAGGTGTGACTTTGGTGGTGTGCTGTTGCAGGTGTAACTGTGGTGGTGTGTTGTTGCAGGTGTAACTGTGGTGGTGTGTTGTTGCAGGTGTGACTCTGGTGGTGTGTTGTTGCAGGTGTAACTGTGGTGGTGTGTTGTTGCAGGTGTAACTCTGGTGGTGTGTTGTTGCAGGTGAAACTGTGGTGGTGTGTTGCAGGTGTAACTCTGGTGGTGTGTTGTTGCAGGTGTAACTCTGGTGGTGTGTTGTTGCAGGTGTAACTCTGGTGGTGTGTTGTTGCTGGTGTAACTCTGGTGGTGTGTTGCAGGTGTAACTCTGGTAGTGTGTTGTTGCAGGTGTAACTCTGGTGGTGTGTTGTTGCAGGTATAACTCTGGTGGTGTGTTGTTGCAGGTGTAACTCTGGTAGTGTGTTGTTGCAGGTGTAACTCTGGTGGTGTGTTGTTGCAGGTGTAACTCTGGTGGTGTGTTGTTGCAGGTGTAACTGTGGTGGTATGTTGTTGCAGATGTAACTCTGGTGGTGTGTTGTTTCAGGTGTAACTGTGGTGGTGTGTTGTTGCAGGTGTAACTCTGGTGGTGTGTTGTTGCAGGTGTAACTCTGGTCGTGTGTTGTTGCAGGTGGAACTCTGGTGGTGTCCCCCTTGGTATCGCTGATGGAGGACCAGTTGATGGGACTTGAGGGCACCTCTGTGTCTGCTGCTCTGCTGTGTGCCACCTCTGATAAAGCTGAAGTCAAACGCATCACCGACGGCCTCACTGACATAAAGTATGTGTCTGTACATCCCACCTGTAGATGAGGCAGTTTGTCATCTTTTGGTTGGTGGTTGATTCGTTGATAACTTACTTGCTTGTTTGCTTACATTATTGGTATTAGAAATAATAAAAGTCACTATGTGGTAGATTATGTATAATTTTCCCTCTCCCTCTCTTTCTCTTTCCCCCACCCCCCACCCCCACCTGCCCACCCCCCAACCCCCCCTCCACCCCCCCCCCCTCCACCCACCTCTCTCTCTCTCTCTCTCTCTCTCTCTCTCTCTCTCTCTCTCTCTCTCTCTCTCTCTGTCTATCTATCTATCTATCTATTTCTCATTCTCCTGTCCCTGTCACACTTCTTCTGAACATTTCACTCAATCTATTTTGACATTGCAGGTGCTTTTGAACACTTTTTTTCAGTAAACTCTCTCACTGGGTTGGCTCCCTGTAATCAGTGTATATGCCGATGTATTGAGAGGTCCCAGCTGCAGCTCCTGTATGTGCCAATCTATGTACTGACAGCTGCAGCTCCTGTATGTGCCAATCTATGTACTGACAGCTGCAGCTCCTGTATGTGCCAATCTATGTACTGACAGCTGCAGCTCCTGTATGTGCCAATCTATGTACTGACAGCTGCAGCTGCTGTATGTGCCAATCTATGTCCTGACAGCTGCAGCTGCTGTATGTGCCAATCTATGTACTGACAGCTGCAGCTCCTGTGTGTGCCAATCTATGTACTGACAGCTGCAGCTCCTGTGCAGTGCTTCAGATTGTTTTCAGACTTCATGGGCCCAATGACCCATGGCCAAGCAAAATGATGGGTCAATTTTGAAAAACATGGGTCATTAACAATCGAACCTTCACTTCAAACAGAATGACCCTCCACCCCACTCATGACACCCCTACAGCCCCCAGCCCCCCATACACACACAAATGAATAATTAAAAAAGCAAAAAATAAAATAATAGACAAACACATGTCAAGCTGTGTGTCTTTCAGTTGTTTTATTGTCTCTTTTAACATTTCGTTCTGTGGACACAGAGTCATGATCACTCAAAACCCACTCTATTCTTTCTTGATAGCATGATGTTTTGTTTAAACAAACTTGGTTTTAGGGACTAACACAATGCAATCTAACAGAGATCTGCTTCAACCAGTCAAACACAACACAAAATCACTCCTCTACACACATACACACCACAAAAATGTTGCAGCGAGTCCAAAGAGTTTAGTCTCAACTTGTTTTTTGCCATCCAGAAAATTACACACACAAATACACAACAGTCCACAGTATTTCCTTCTGAATAACTCCATCAATAGGGCCTAGGACAGTCTCATGCCCTAGTTCTTCTTGAACAGGTAGCGGTTGCGACTTTCCGCCCACACCTGCACTGCACGGTTAAAGGGCATGTCCTGGAAGATAGGTCCATCAATGCACACCATCATCAGCTGGTCACAGTGTGTGCTAGAGAGTGCTCTCCTCCTATGTGTTTGGACGTAGTTTTGCACAGAGAACGATCTTTCACAGTCTGCTGTGTGGATGGGCAGGGTCAGGGCCACAGCTGTCAGCTTCTTTAAATTTGGAAATTCATCAGCTGCAGGGTAGAATTTGGCGATCATCTGCCAAAGGGTGACGAAATCATCTCTGGGAAAGTGTTCACTGAGAAGTGTTCTCTTGAGCAGCCTCCATTCTTGCCAAGTCTCGTCTCTGCTGATGAACGGCTGAGCAGTTTTCAGTGAGCCGTTCTGGCCCTCGCAGACCCAGGAGTGGGTCTTCTCGTCAGCAAACGGTTGAAGAAGTTTCTCCATTTGTTCCATGCCCCAGTCATCCAGCTTGTTCTTGTCAACAAATGAAATCGGCCTCATAGCTAGAACGTACGTTGAATGCCTGGAGCAGCTCCGCATCAGGAAATCTCTTAACCAGATTGGAGAGGACTTCTTCTACAAATGAGGGCAGCAGAGTAGAGGAGACATTCTGAACCAGAACGGTGATTTTACACTGCTTGTAGGTCTTTTCTTCGAGATCAAAGTCCTGTTTCAGTGCACTCAGGTGTTGACAATTGTCTGGGTTGTCAACCAGGTGATTCAGATCGGATTTGCACTGCTCCACATGGATATATCAGCTTTGGAAGGAGCTAGTAAGAGATAAAAACTAAACAGTTACCGCTTGCTTTTTTCTTGCAAAACATTGAAGACAACGTCAACTGACGTTGGTTTTCTTCAGTTTCTTTTCTAAGCCTTTTCTTCGGTGGCATTTTGATTCCGCAAACGTGTGCGAGTCTGTGCAAGGTAAACTGATAGATGTTCGCTGATTGGTTGTCTGCTGGCTGTTAGCCAATCACACAGAGCGATGCATCGATGCTAGGCAAAGCAGCAGTTTGACTTGACGTTGTCGAAGTTTGAGGCCTGCTGTTCATCGGTTTGGCGTCAGTTTTGGTACTCCGTGGTGTGGCCACATATGCTTGGTGTGGCTTAGTGGTACAGACGGACCAAGGATCAATACAAGTTGGCGATTTTTATGACGCGCCCGGCTGGCGCATACACATTGAAAGTAACGCGCCATTCTGATAAAATATGCGCCAATGGCGCGGGCGCGCCAACAATCTGAAGCACTGCTGTGTGTGCCAATCTACGTACTGACAGCTGCAGCTCCTGTATGTGCCAATCTATGTACTGACAGCTGCAGCTCCTGTATGTGCCAATCTATGTACTGACAGCTGCAGCTCCTGTATGTGCCAATCTATGTACTGACAGGTGCAGCTCCTGTATGTGCCAGTCTATGTACTGACAGGTCCCAGCTGCAGCTCCTGTATGTGCCAGTCTATGTACTGACAGGTCCCAGCTGCAGCTCCTGTATGTGCCAATCTATGTACTGACAGCTGCAGCTCCTGTATGTGCCAGTCTATGTACTGTCAGGTCCCAGCTGCAGCTCCTGTATGTGCCAGTCTATGTACTGACAGCTGCAGCTCCTGTATGTGCCAATCTATGTACTGACAGCTGCAGCTGCTGTATGTGCCAATCTATGTACTGACAGCTGCAGCCTCTGTATGTGCCAATCTATGTACTGACAGCTGCAGCTCCTGTATGTGCCAGTCTATGTACTGACAGGTCCCAGCTGCAGCTCCTGTATGTGCCAATCTATGTACTGACAGGTCCCAGCTGCAGCTCCTGTATGTGCCAATCTATGTACTGACAGCTGCAGCTCCTGTATGTGCCAATCTATGTACTGACAGCTGCAGCTCCTGTATGTGCCAGTCTATGTACTGACAGCTGCAGCTCCTGTATGTGCCAATCTATGTACTGACAGCTGCAGCTCCTGTATGTGCCAATCTATGTACTGACAGCTGCAGCTCCTGTATGTGCCAATCTATGTACTGACAGCTGCAGCTCCTGTATGTGCCAATCTATGTACTGACAGCTGCAGCTCCTGTATGTGCCAATCTATGTACTGACAGGTCCCAGCTGCAGCTCCTGTATGTGCCAGTCTATGTACTGACAGGTCCCAGCTGCAGCTCCTGTATGTGCCAGTCTATGTACTGACAGGTCCCAGCTGCAGCTCCTGTATGTGCCAATCTATGTACTGACAGCTGCAGCTCCTGTATGTGCCAGTCTATGTACTGACAGGTGCAGCTCCTGTATGTGCCAATCTATGTACTGACAGGTGCAGCTCCTGTATGTGCCAGTCTATGTACTGACAGGTGCAGCTCCTGTATGTGCCAGTCTATGTACTGACAGGTGCAGCTCCTGTATGTGCCAGTCTATGTACTGACAGGTGCAGCTCCTGTATGTGCCAATCTATGTACTGACAGGTGCAGCTCCTGTATGTGCCAGTCTATGTACTGACAGCTGCAGCTCCTGTATGTGCCAGTCTATGTACTGACAGGTCCCAGCTGCAGCTCCTGTATATGCCAATCTATGTACTGACAGGTCCCAGCTGCAGCCTCTGTATGTGCCAATCTATGTACTGACAGCTGCAGCTCCTGTATGTGCCAATCTATGTACTGACAGCTGCAGCTCCTGTGTGTGCCAATCTATGTACTGACAGGTCCCAGCTGCAGATCCTGTATGTGCCAGTCTATGTACTGACAGGTCCCAGCTGCAGCTCCTGTATGTGCCAGTCTATGTACTGACAGGTCCCAGCTGCAGCTCCTGTATGCAGACCTGCCAAATGCTACACTTTAGGCGTGGCATGCTACGCTTTCGACATGCCTGCTACGCTGCTATGCTTGTCCATAACAACTACGCTTTTTCCCGCGTGCTTGAACTTTTGACCGCGATGGAGAATCCCTCCCCCCCCCCCCCCCCCCCGCTTTCACGCCGCCAGCGCAGCTTCTCACGCCGCCTTCACAGCCGTATCTCTTCTCCCCCCCCCCCCCCCCCCCCCGCTTTCACACCGCCAGCGCAGCTTCTCACGCCGCCTTCACAGCCGTATCTCTTCTCTCTCCCCCCCCCCCCCCCCCCCCCCGCTTTCACTCCGCCGGGTCAGCTTATCACGCCAACCTCACAGCCTTATCTCTCCCCACCCCCCACCCCCGCTTCGCCTATTCCTTCAATGCTACTCCATATAGCTCTGGATGCTACTCTTTGGTATGATGGTGGGTTGGCAGGTCTGTAAGTGCCAGTCTATGTACTGACAGGTCCCAGCTGCAGCTCCTGTATGTGCAAATCTATGTACTGACAGGTGCAGCTCCTGTATGTGCCAGTCTATGTACTGACAGGTCCCAGCTGCAGCTCCTGTATGTGCCAATCTATGTACTGACAGCTGCAGCTCCTGTATGTGCCAATCTATGTACTGACAGCTGCAGCTCCTGTATGTGCCAGTCTATGTACTGACAGGTCCCAGCTGCAGCTCCTGTATGTGCCAATCTATGTACTGACAGCTGCAGCTCCTGTATGTGCCAGTCTATGTACTGACAGGTCCCAGCTGCAGCTCCTGTATGTGCCAATCTATGTACTGACAGGTCCCAGCTGCAGCTCCTGTATGTGCCAATCTATGTACTGACAGGTCCCAGCTGCAGCTCCTGTATGTGCCAATCTATGTACTGACAGCTGCAGCTCCTGTATGTGCCAGTCTATGTACTGACAGGTGCAGCTCCTGTATGTGCCAATCTATGTACTGACAGGTGCAGCTCCTGTATGTGCCAGTCTATGTACTGACAGCTGCAGCTCCTGTATGTGCCAATCTATGTACTGACAGCTGCAGCTCCTGTATGTGCCAGTCTATGTACTGACAGGTCCCAGCTGCAGCTCCTGTATGTGCCAATCTATGTACTGACAGCTGCAGCTCCTGTATGTGCCAGTCTATGTACTGACAGGTCCCAGCTGCAGCTCCTGTATGTGCCAATCTATGTACTGACAGCTGCAGCTCCTGTATGTGCCAATCTATGTACTGACAGCTGCAGCTCCTGTATGTGCCAATCTATGTACTGACAGCTGCAGCTCCTGTATGTGCCAATCTATGTACTGACAGCTGCAGCTCCTGTATGTGCCAATCTATGTACTGACAGCTGCAGCTCCTGTATGTGCCAATCTATGTACTGACAGGTGCAGCTCCTGTATGTGCCAATCTATGTACTGACAGCTGCAGCTCCTGTATGTGCCAATCTATGTACTGACAGGTGCAGCTCCTGTATGTGCCAATCTATGTACTGACAGCTGCAGCTCCTGTATGTGCCAATCTATGTACTGACAGCTGCAGCTCCTGTATGTGCCAATCTATGTACTGACAGCTGCAGCTCCTGTATGTGCCAGTCTATGTACTGACAGCTGCAGCTCCTGTATGTGCCAATCTATGTACTGACAGCTGCAGCTCCTGTATGTGCCAGTCTATGTACTGACAGGTCACCGCCGCAGCTCCTGTATGTGTCAATCTATGTACTGACAGCTGCAGCTCCTGTATGTGCCAATCTATGTACTGACAGTCAGCTGCAGCTCCTGTATGTGCCAATCTATGTACTGACAGCTGCAGCTCCTGTATGTGCCAATCTATGTACTGACAGCTCCAGCGCCGTATGTGCCCAGGTCTAGTGTACTAGTGAC
>JAWQFJ010023711.1:72500-78799 GCA_034096865.1 Theodoxus fluviatilis | reverse complement strand
GACGGAAGTTTGAAGCGGTACGCTGAGGCTGAAGTGTGTGTGTGTGTGTGTGTGTGTGTGTGTGTGTGTGTGTGTGTGTGTGTGTGTGTGGTGTGTGTGTGTGTGTGTGTGTGTGTGAGAGTGTGTGTGTGTGTGTGTGTCATTGTGTGTGTATATTTATCCTCATCAAGACAGATTATTGTTCCATCCCTTCCTTACTGAATTTCAATGGCTCTCACTTGGAAATCCTGCCATATTGTCAAACTTGATCTTCTGCTCGTTTGCCTCTTGCTGATGAACTTAATAAACGGTCACACACACACACACACACACACACACACACACACACACACACACACACACACACACTCGAGCAAGTATCAGCTTGCATGCGCACTTCATTTGTCACCGCCCTCCCACGCTGTCCGTCTTCTTTTGATTGCTTGGGCTGTGTGTATGCTGCTGTTAATGTATCCGTATCTTGCTGACACCACTTTTATGATAGCTACCGATTCTCGCTCCGTGAAATCGGGGCTTTTCTTCGAGGTTTTGCTACCGATCGTGGCCGTCATTTTTGACGGGAAGTTTAAAGCGGTACGCTATGCGCTTGCGCACTGGGCGGAATCCCCGGGAAATCCACATCATTCTAAAAATAATCCATGGACTAGGTCAATCAGTCCCAGCCTTTCAAGTCAACACCCAGTCTGGGTTCGTGAATCATAGACTCGCTGAGTCCAGGACTAGTCCCAGGCTACGCGGTGGTCTAGGACTAGTCCTGGACTCACAAGTCCAAGACCAGTGCTCTGCAAAGTCCAAGTTCATGAATTACACCCCAGGAGTGCACACCGTTCCGCCATAGCCACCATCCTGTCCCGCGCTCTCTTCCTTCAGTGTCTTTGTTTATCTATGTGTGTGTGCGTGTGTTTGTGTGTGTGTTTGCGTGTGCGTGTGTGTGTGTGCGTGTGTGTGTGTGTGTTTGTGTGGTGTGTGTGTGTGTGTGTATGTGTGTTGGAAGGATGTTAGGGTATTTGTGACTGTCGGTGAGGAAGTCAGTTAGTTCATTAACTAATCAGTCAGTCCGTCAGTCGGGCTGTCTGTCAGTCTGTCTGTCCGTCCGTCTGTCGGTCCGTCCGTTCGTTCGTCCGTTTGTCCGTCCGTCCGTCCGTCCGTCGGTCGGTCGGTCGGTCGGTCCGTCCGTCGGTCGGTCGGTCGGTCGGTCGGTCGGTCGGTCGGTCGGTCGGTCGGTCGGTCGGTCGGTCGGTCGGTCGGTCGGTCGGTCAGTCGGTCGGTCGGTCGGTCGGTCGGTGCGTCGGTTGGTCAGTCTGTGGCCAACAGAAGGCAAAATTAGACATGGGCATGACCTACACTGTTCACAAGCTTTGCTCACAAACTGCAAAACCAGTGCGATAGCTGACTTATTTGGCTATCGATCTTTATTTCTTTTTTCTACAGAAAATGTATCTGAAAAGTTTAGTTTCTTTTCTTTCATTAAAAAACCTGCGGCGGAATCGTAGCTTTCGAGAAAGAAAAGTATCTAGACGCTTCTTCTTATGGCCACTTAATAATTTCAAAGTTTTCTCATACAAAATATTCCAGGAACTTTGAAAAGTCAAGCACCCATGACATCACGCAAAGTATCCACAGCAACGGGCATCGACGCTGTCAAGAGTATGCCACGCACGCTTCTGGTGACGTCCCTCGGGAACAGCCTGACGTCATCACTCGGACAACGGTTTCTCTCCTACGTCATTTTGTTCATCACTGCGTCCCTTGAGGCAAGGAAGCGTCTCCACAATTCTATTGTGACGTCACAGCGGTGGGTAGGGAATTGTGGATATCATCCCTGTCTACCTTTTCTGATACTGCCAGTGCCAGCATGTCTGGGATGAGGTGTCTGAAAATTCCCAGGATGGTTCTTTCCAAAGCGACAGTGGAGACAATTCCCAGAATAGCGTGGAATGGTTCTTTTTTTCATTTGGCCAGGGTCCTGTGGATTTGTTCTGCGCACCTAGACAACCACCGAGAGAAAGAGAGAAGGAAAGAAAGCAAGAGAAAATGATGGAGGAGGAGGAGGAGGAGGAGGAGGAGGAGGAGGAGGAGGAGGAGGAGGAGGAGGAGGAGGAGGAGGAGGAGGAGGAGGAGGAGGAGGAGGAGGAGGAGGAGGAGGAGGAGGAGGAGGAGGAAAAGAAATGAGTGGAGAAAGCCAAAGGAGGAGTTAAAGAACAGCAGCAGGACGAGCAGCTAGAGGAGCAGGAAGAAAAAGAGCGGAAGAAAGGGCAGGAGGAGGAAGAGGAGGAGGAGCGAAAGAAAGAGTAGAAGAAGGAAGAAGGATAAGAAATTGGAAGAGAAACATGAAGAAGCGCGGGAAACAATATGACGAGCAGGAGCATGGTTAGGAAGAAGAGAAGAAGCAGCAAGAAAACGACAGCAAGAACCAAAGGAGGAGAAGGAGCATGAGAAAGAGCAGGAGGAGGAGCAGGAGGAGGAGGAGCGAGATGAGGAGGAGCAGGAGGAGGAGTGGGAGGAGGAGGAGCAGGAGGAGGAGTGGGAGGAGGAGCGGGAGGAAGATGAGCAGGAGGAGGAGGTGCAGGAGGAGAAACGGGAGGAGGAGGAGCAGAAGGAGGAGCAGAAGGAGGAGCAGAAGGAGAAGCAGGAGGAGGAGCGGGAGGAGGAGGAGCAGAAGGAGAAACGGGAGGAGGAGGAGCAGAAGGAGAAACGGGAGGAGGAGGAGCAGGAGGAGGAGTGGGAAGAGGAGGAGCAGGAGGAGGAGAAGTGGGAGGAGGAGGAGCAGGAGGAGGAGTGGGAGGAGGAGGAGGAGGAGGAGGAGTGGGAGGAGGAGGAGCAGGAGGAGGAGTGAGAGCAGGAGCAGAGAAAAGGGAAGGAATATAGCAAGAGCAGGACAGCAGCAAGAACAGATGAAAGTGCAGAAGCTGGCGTGTAAAACTCAAGTTTTCTCCGGCACAGTGGAGTTATCTCCGTTAATTTTCCCCCACATGGACATTATGACAGGGTCAAGTTTTGTCATTTCAACGAAGCTGTCCTAGAATACGTAACGTACATGTCAACTTTTCTCACGCAAGTTATAGGGCAAAATCATTCTTCGATTGTTTTAGCATGTAATCGAGGCCAGAGAATGAGACCCCCCAAAAAAGGCAAGAAAATCGAGCGCAGTAAAGCAAAATAAAGTCAAAAGATTGACCAGGAACTGCCGCTTGTTGAATCCCAGGTCCTAGCTCCCCCCTACATACAAGTTTTTTGTCTTTGTTTTGTTGTCTACCCTCCCCGCCCCCCCCCCCCCCCCCTCCCCCACATCACATCCTCGATGAATAGTATGTAGAACCAATGAAGTCAGACTAGAAAATAAATTATGCAGTTCTACTTAGACAGTCACGCGTTGGCTTCGCGAGACTGTTGTCGCACTTAAATAGTAGGTCCAGTTATAGTCTAGTTTTTGGTAGATTAATCCAGTAAAAAAGGTGAAAAAAACCCTTGCTGTTTCTTATGCAAGTGTTCACAGGTATAGAGGAAAAGGCTGCTAGAGTTAGGAAATACACTTGGGCAAGTTCACGGCGTGCATATAACCTTGTAAGCCGTCTGATCCAAAATATACACTTCTAATAACCAGACGGAAATTTCGGTATGCCATAATTAATATCCCCCTTTCCGACCGCGCAATATCCACGGTGTTTAAAAATAGGTCCTGGTCGGGTGGCCTTATCAGCTTGCACTGTGACACCACAGGAGTTCATTCAATTTTCCTTCGTTCCTGCTCCAGTCTCTTCGTTTCATGAAGCCAGATGATAAGTATCTCATCAAGGGCAGGGATGGGGCATACCAAGTATTCAATAGATAAATGTCGTCGACTTCATTAATTCACCTCCCGCCTCATTTTTCTTATCTCTCTGATAAACCTCTTTTGAAATGTTGCATTCACGCTTTTGGTCGACGTGGGTAAAAATAACCTCAAATTGATCATCACGTTTGTATTCCGGCGTAGGTTTAGGCAAATGCGATCATTTTTCACCAAATGCCGGCGGAAAGACGACCTCCAAGCCTATTTTCAGCGGGTCGCCCACGCACCGACTGACAGAAAGAAAAGATGGATGCCTGGTCAATAGGTTCGTCGTGTGAGATATAAGGTGAGGCTAGCACTTGGGCCATGAGATGGAACTGTCAGGCTTCAGCCTTCTGCACACATCTCCCCCTGTGGGGTGAGGGTGAGAAGTGACCCCCTGTGGGGTGAGGGTGAGAAGTGGAGGAGGAGGAGGAGGAGAAGAAGGAGGAGGAGGTAAAAGAAGAGGTAAAAGAAGAGATGGAAATATGAAAGATGAATTCCTCATCGGAGGTGAAGTGGATGTAATGTTTCGTATCCTGATTCTATCCACACAAGCCTGAAAGACAACCATCAACAGATAGCTCAAAGCAAGGTTTGCACCCATGCAGTGCGTGACCAAAGAAATACAAGGATGTCTGAAAAGTTAAATTCGTTGTCTGGGATGAAATGGGTGCAAGATGTCATGTCCTTGAGATGAAACATCCATCCACATTAGGCCGGGCAACACGTCAGCATCAGTTGACTGAAAGCAACATTTTCGCCCACACTGACTGGCTATAAAAAAGATAACTGTCTAGAGAGTGCGTTTGTTGTCTGAGATGTGAGAGGTGTACTGCTTTGTGTCTAGAGGGGATATTTCCATTCAGCAACGCAGCAGCATCTGATGACCCGAAGTTTCAACTGTTACCAAGACAGACTGATAGAAAAAGACGACAGACTCCGGAAAGATGAGTTTGCCATCAAAAAGTATTGTGCCTGCAATGCATCACGCTCTGAGAAGACAAACCACGTGGGTTCTGAGAACACAGCGGCATCGAACGGCTGCAGTCTTTTTTACCGCACTAAAACTGACTGCAAATGAACATGGATATTCGGACGATGGGTTCGTCAAACGAGGTGAGATGGAAGGTGTGCTCTGAAAACAGACTTTCGCAGTTTACAGCACACAGCAGCAACACAAAAACTCGAACATCATTCACACTAAAATGGACAGAAAAAGAACATGGAAGGCTGAATGCTGGCTTCATCGTGTGAGTTGACAATGATCTCCTTCCGCGTTAGCCGCGACATCGGGTGACCTCCAGTCAGTTTTCAAATGCTTAGCTGACAAGCAATGGCTGAAGACAGCTGCTATGAAGACACGAGGATGGAGAAATGAATTGAGTGCGAGTTCTTCTCCCTGAATGATTATTGAGATCGGCGGAGGCTCCGCGGTATGCCACTAGCGTTGAGGTTTCGGGCTAAACCAGTTCGTTGGAGCAAAAATATCTTATCTACTGCTAATTTTAGCAGGAGACGTTGCTTTAACAGTTTCAACCAAGCCATCTATAATATTCTAATGCAAGCTCAAGCATATGCTATTTATTGTTTTCATCTTGCAATTGAAAATCCATGAATACAATATAACGTTTTGGTCGGGTCTTCAAGTACAAACTTGGTAACTAATCCTCCTTTGTTCTATTTTACATTTTTCCTTACCGTATTTCTGCTGCTAGAGATATTCCAAAGGTATAAGTTTGTTTATTTACTTTCAAACGACTTACGGTGTATTATTTTCAATGTCTCCTTCCATCGCTCTTTCATTTCACTTTCCACCATTCCCTTCCGGCATTTTTACCAGAACATCTTGCTCCTCTTCCTCCTCCGGCTCCTCCTCCTCCGGCTCCCCCTCTTCCTTCTGCTCCTCCTCCGGCTCCTCCTCCTCCAGCTCCTCCTCCTCTTCCCCCCCCTCCTCTCCCCCTCTCTCCCCCTTCTGCTTCTCCTGCTCCTCCTGCTCCTACTCCTGCTCCTCCTCCTCCTCCTCCTCCTCCTCCTCCTCCTCCTCCTCCTCCTCCTTCTCACGTCTTCATAATGGGTGCATTTCCACTGCAACCAGTAAACCATGTTCTGGTTCATTCACAAGGGGAACCCTACTCCGTGTCTGACGTAGTCAGTGACGTTCACGGTGTTGGGCCAGATATTCCAAGCACCTCACACTCGCCAGGTGTCGCTTCAGACGCAGACAGCGCGTGGCCTTGAACATGGCGCCACCGGAAGTTAACAGCAGATGCTAGTCTCACCCCCTGGTGGGCCAACAGACAGTGTGGGAGTGGGGGGGTCACGGGGAACGACGAGCGTTAGCAGTAAATGTAGCGGTGACATTTTGTCATGGCGTACGTGCGTATGCAAGCGCAGTGTATGGGAATAAATGGAAATGAATTATAGAAAGATAAGGAATCAAACGGAATGAAGAAATACGTTCCTGTGTAGGTTACCTGAGATAATT
>JAWQFJ010023711.1:65000-67500 GCA_034096865.1 Theodoxus fluviatilis | reverse complement strand
CACCACGCCCAAGCTACACGAGCATAACTCGACTACTGGACAGCTCGACCCAAAGGTGCAGACGCATAACTCAAGGCCACTGCTGCTACTGCAGACATCTTTACAGCCCGCAGTTGATGGGAACGCCCAGGAGAACCAGACAACGAGATCCCCTGCGGAGTTTTGGGCATTTGGCTTCACACTGCACTGGACACTTGGACCCTGTGGACGATGAAGACAGGAGAGGCTCTTGCTGGACTTGGAACGTTTAATCAATCACGTTGCTCTTTATTTCCTGTGCCAACAGGCACTGCAGTAGCTGTCAAGACGAGCCCCGTTCCAGCGGAGATCCTTCTCCTGTGCTTTACTAGCGGCAGCCTTGGCACGCCTGTCTCGTGTTGGAGCTGCACTGCTGCTCGGGCGTCCGAAAGACATCTTTCAGGGAAGGGCAGACGGTGCAGGAACAGCTCATTTGGAGATCTTCCCTTCTTGTGAAGACTTCATAGGCTTTTGTCATGTATCAATAGTTGTGCCTCTGTTCCGGGGTTCGAGAGACATCCTCCACACCTACACTCCTTGGTGCGACTCTTGAAGCTGGTTGCTTGATTGTCAGAAGTGCTAGGGAATAAAACAATCACAGACTGCTGCTTCTTCAAAACGTCTCCAAGAAGTAACCTTGAGAAGAACTTCCCCGGATAAAATGAAATGTGGTTACTAAATTTCTTGTCGATTTGTATGTTGAACGCCTGCTGTCGGTTTTGGTGTGGTGGTGGTGGTGGTGCTAGTTCATGTCTTTATCGTTGTCACTGCTGCCTTTTCTATTTTTGTTGCGGCTGCTATCGCTGCTAATAGGGAGTTCAAAAACCTTTGTCGTGTTAGTACTTTTCATGTCAGTAACTCGATGACTGCGAATCATTATAATCTTTTCTTGTAGAATATACTGTTGGGTCAACCACACGATTGACGATAATCCAACGACACTGCAACGATAATTCGAAACTATTTACACACAACCATAGAAACAGAGTAAAAATCTTCCCGGGGCGGATATGGCACTGAACGGATGAGAAAATTACGTCATTAGATCAACATCAGATAGGAATCACATTTGAACCGATTACTAACATGAGCCATGTAAACTCATCATCAAGTGAAATCAACGCTCCTATGCATGGCTGCGTGGGGCCGCCCCTGGCTGAGCTGCTGGGGCAGTCCTCGAAAACCCAGCAACCAGGGGCTCCAAAGATGAGGGTGGGTGCGGTGGGGATGAATGGAAAGATGGAGGTTTACAGCCTATCGGCCTCAGAGGTTATTATTTAAGGCCATTTACAATGAAAAATTATTAGAGCTGGTTATAATAAGAGCAAGTCAAGTCACGATGTCCCTAGTTATTCGTCTCTTACGAATCGCGTTGGGAGACGCGGTGAGTCAATTCTTACCTCATTCTAGTCCACTAGAGACTCATTCTAGTCCACTAGAGACTCATTCTAGTCCACTAGAGACTCATTCTAGTCCACTAGAGACTCATTCTAGTCCACTAGAGACTCATTCTAGTCCACTAGAGACTTTGCCTACCGGCGAAAGTCTCCCTAGCCCAGTTAACATCACGTGATGGAAAGTTTTCGTCCGAAATATGCAAATGGAGGTCACACGAGAACACGAGAGCCAATCTGCTCCCTGACATATGCCGTTAAAGTAGTTCTAAGACTATTTCGCACAAAACTCGTAACTTACTCTTGTTGAGGCAATAAACAAGCGTTTATTCGATAAAATAAAGTGTTTGTGTTGAAATGGAAACAAGTTTTGACATCTGAATGATTTCAGCAAAAAGTGGAGAGAAAAATAGTATCAGAACGGACTATTTTTGACGCAATGCTGTAATGCGCAGGGTCAAGTCTATTACGCATTCATTGCGAACTGTGCCAGAGTCACTAACTGACTGGTTCACAGAATGTTCTTACCTCCGACCCACAAGGGAAGAAGAGGGACAAATCCAGCGGCCCCGGCCTTATATTTCGCTTGAATATTTAGCTACGTACAACAAATACCGACTTCCTTAGCTGCTGGTCTCGCCATCCATGATCAACAGTTATTCAAGCTCTCTCTGGCTGCGGGTGAGTGAGGGGAATGGATGAATCGAAAGGGCAGAGCTTAATGAGACTTTGCTGCAGCGGGGTTTCGTGAGGCTAACCTTTCCGCAAACACAGCAAAGCAGCGAGCAGGCGCTACTCGAGTCGCCTCAAAACGATATGGATGCAACGAACGCACGTACACCATTCTGTGACGTAGTCAGATCAACTGACGTAGTCGTGAGGTGGACAGCTGCCGCATAGAGAGGCGCGCAGGGTTTGTCTTTAGCGAGGTTCACGCGTGGAGACAGCTGCCACGAACAACAAACACCAGTACTTTTGTCTGACGTAGCCGCTGTGCGTCAGTCGCGTAGGCGGTCTGTCTTAGTGACTATACGGGTCAGTTTCTTCTTCTTATTTATTTTTATGTCGCCTTCAGGTTTGGAAACTGC
>JAWQFJ010023711.1:40000-52500 GCA_034096865.1 Theodoxus fluviatilis | reverse complement strand
GGGTGGGGAGTTGTGAGGTGAGGAAATGTCAAGGGGCGATGAACATTTGAGAGGAGGATGAAATTGAGGGTGGGGGTGAGTGGAGGATGTTTAAAGGGAGAAAGAGAGATGGATAGGAATGAAGAAAGGTAAACAATTGACAGTTGGTAGTCAAACGGATGGGGTGGATTAGGGAAAGGGGGGGGGGGGGGGGGGCTTACAGATTTTAAGATGAAGAAGAAAAATGAAGGCACTAGAGGGAGTTGTTTGAGGGGTAGGCAGGCGAAGCCAGAGGAGTGGAGAGTAGTAGGAAGAAGGAGTGTAAAGTGCCGCAAGTCATTCACCCAAGTCATACACAATCCAAAGCAATCCAAAAAGCATTTCTTTTTTAAAGTGATCGCTGTAGTTATACGCAACGTTCACTAGTCGGTCCTTGTATCAAAACCGTTTCCCAAACTGGACCCTGTCTGCTTTTTCGTCTCAGTTTTGGTACAGACTTCCGTATGAAAACAGTGATCACATGCGGGAAACACCCTTGGGTTGCTTTGGATTGCTTTGGATCGCTTTGGATTGCTTTGGTTTGCGTATCCATGGTCTGTAAAACCCACCTCTGGTTTGCCTGCACTGTCACACATCCTTATGAATGAGCTGAGATAGACGCCTTGCCAAGGCAGACTTGTCCATTTTCTCTGCAACCTCGAGGGGTCAAAAGAAGTTTGCACATGCATTTCGGTCACTTGCTTTTCGCTGAACGTAGACGTCCACTTTCTGATTTTATTTTGGTCACTTTCTTGCTGATTTGTTAAAATTTCCTTCGCTGAACAAACACCTGTGACGATTTCTATCGAGATGGTTGCATTGAATATGCAGCCGTTTTCCTGTACATGCGCGGTGATGGCTGAAGATCAAACGCCATTTCATGTAAACTGAACTTTATTGCAGGGTTGATTGTTGCGAGTAATGATCATGAATCCCAGAATAAAAGAGCTCAAGGGCCTTCATGCCTCCAGATAACCTGTTCAGCAGCATTGAATGGTGGTGGAAGTACGAAACTGGTGGGTAGTACAGGCGGTGATAATGACGGCAATGGTGGTGGTATTGGTGATGAGAGTAGATGAGATAGTGACGGTAGTGGTGGTGGTGATGGTGCTTGTGGGAGGTAGTGGTGATGGTGGAAATAATGGTAGTGATAGTGGTAGAGGTAGTGGCGGTAGTGGTGGTGGTGCTTGTGGAAGGTAGTGGTGATGGTGGAAATAGTGGTAGTGATAGTGGTAGAGGTAGTGGCGGTAGTGGTGGTGGTGATTGTGGTGGTTGTGGGAGGTAGTGGTGATGGTGGAAATAGTCGTAGAGATAGTGGTAGAGGTAGTGGCGGTAGTGGTAGTGGTGATGGTGGGTGTGGGAGGAAGTGGTGATGGTGGAAATAGTCTTAGAGATACTGGTAGAGGTAGTGGCGGTAGTGGTGGTGGTGATGGTGGTTCTGGGAGGAAGTGGTGATGGTGGAGATAGTGGTAGTGGTGGTAGTGACAGTGGTAGAGGTAGTGGCGGTAGTGGTAGTGGTGATGGTGGGTGTGGGATGAAGTGGTGATAGTTGAGTTTAGCGGTAGTTGTGGTGGTAATGAGAACTTATTTGTCAACCTACGATTACTGCAATTGTGGAAATGGCAATTTACTGTTGTTGGCGGTTGAAAAGATGGCAGTGGCGGACGGAGGCGGTCGTGGTGGTAACAGCGGCGGTGGTAGTCGTCTCCTCTCTCTCTCTCTCTCTCTCTCTCTCTCTCTCTCATAACACCGATTAATGATTATATCCCCTAAAAGCTATTTTAATCATAGCATAGACTGTCACTTACACCTAAGGTTGACATGACAGGAAGATGTACAGAAAAGTCGAATACAGCAAATATAGAAAAATAACTTTTTTAAAATATGTACATAACCTTCGTTTCATGTTTTACCGTTGCATGTAGACCATGGGATCATGTTCTGGAATCTGGTATCTAGTTCCGTACTGTAAAAGCTATTTCAACCAGAACTTTTTTCCCCTGTTGCATCCTGGACGGAAAGGACTCGGATGAGGTATTTAACTGCATATAATTGTTAATGTATACAACAAAGTATTTATATTATTATGATGACGCAACCATAATCCTTATGCAACTTAAGTTTTTATTCTTGACTCTGTGATGTACTGATTTTACATATGTACTTAACTTGCAAGTTTAATTTCCTTTCTTGACGGGTCGTCGGCCACAATAAAGCAATTAATCTAGTATTCATTTTATTATGATGGCGCAACCATAATCCTTATGCAACTTAAGTTTTAATTCTTGACACTGTGATGTACTGATTTTAAATATGTACATAACTTACAAGTTTAATTTCCTTTATTGACGGGTCGTCGGCCGCAATAAAGCAATCAATCTCTCTCTCTCTCTCTCTCTCTCTCTCTCTCTCTCTCTCTCTCTCTCTCTCTGTCTGTCTCTTTGTCTCTCTCTGTCTGTCTCTTTGTATCTCTCTCTGTCTCTTTGTCTCTTTCTCTCTCTCTGTCTCTGTCTCTCTCTGTCTGTCTCTTTGTCTCTCTCTCTCACTCTTACTCTCTTCTCTCATTTCTTATGTTCTCTCATTAATCTTCACTCTGTTGTACTTTTATTTCGTAGCGGCAACTTTTGCTCCTGGCCATGAAACGTTTTTCTTCTGTTAACACTGCACGATTCTAAACGTGCAACGTGTCAGTGACCGAGGAACTGTCTCTGTTTCATGTGAAGCAACGCATGCCCAACATTACCACACAAAATCAATACGTAAGTGCTTGCTCAAGTTTCTGTCAGACTATCCAATTTACTTGTCAACCATGTCTAAATGTGGGCCCACCAAAAAATACCGATAGAGCTAACGACAACCACTACGATCTTTCAGTGTATCTCTGGAGACTCAACCCGCCAGAGCATTGTATGATGACAGCCGCGTTAAATAGGAATAATAAAAAAGAATTGCCCGCAAAGGAGGTTAACTGCTTATTAATCTGGCGTGCAGTCTGTAACCCTGAGAACTGTGAGAAGCACCCCTGTTCTGCCCGAATGGCGATCTTACAGCGAAGCTCTTGCAGAACAACTGGGCTTCCTCCACTAGTCTTAATTTGTCTACGTTAGTGCCAACCACGTGGCTCCTTCGTGCGAGACGTGTTTTGATGAAAAACACAGGGTCAACATTGAAAACAAAACTGATAAAGGGGACAATTTGCTCATTAAATTTGTTTTTCACAACAGAGGAGTTCGTATCCTGGTACGATGTATGCCAATCTCCAACAAGAGCGGACAGAAAGAGAACGGACGGAATAGTAGACGAGATGTGGATATACAGCCAGATAGACAAATTCGTTGTAGTATAGGAATGATGAAGGATACAATTGGTGTGTATGACGGGGATAGAATGAAAAGCGTTGAAGAGAGTTCTGTGCACGTTACAGTTTGACCTGTAAGAAAGCAGGCACGTACGTTCCTAACAGGCTTTGTCGGTTTTGTCAGATCACTGCTACCACGATCACTAGGGCCGGCTGGAGTAAGACTGAGAGCAAGTCCAGCTACGATTTCCATAGTTACTCGCCTTATACAAATCGCGAAGGGAGATACAGTGGTTCTATCTTTACCTCCGACCCACGGGGTGTTGCAGGTTTGAAATCGCTCAACTTTGCAACACGGAATGCAAAGAAACACGAAGAATTGAACCCCAGCCGCCGCGGCGTCGGGCCCTCTCGCCCGTGGAAGCCATGTTTCACTCACGACGACCGTAAAATGTCACACTGTCACAGTCCGTCACGACTGCGTAAGGGCTGCAAGACAGTTGTGACAAACGATGACGAATGCTGCGCTTCTCTCTAGGAGTGGAATGGGACCCCTGAACTCTACCATTGTAACCAACCCTTCCGCAAAAGGCCGTACACGGCAGTCCAAGCGCAGAGGCTGTTTGCATAGGCATGCCGGGGCTCGCTGCCGTATATGGACTTTCAAAGAGAGATACTTGGGAGCATTTTTCTCATTACAATCCCACTTCCACCCCCCAACTCCCCACACTCCTACTCAACACACACACACCCCCCCTCCCCGCCACCTTCAACGACCCGAATTCCTTGCCCTGTCAAAGACTTCATGCCGAGTTTTTCCCAAGCCCGATTTTGGTCAGGTGCCACCCAGAAACAATGATATCCTGTAGCAGAGAAGGGTGATTCTATTTCGGTAACATTTTTGCCGACAAAGAATACAAGCCGCCAACACTCTGATGAAAAGCTTCACTTTGTGTACGGCAGTCACGCGAGACATTCATCTTGTACAAGTAGGAGCAGTGTGCTGTGTCACGAAGATTACGGCAGGAAAATGCAGTTAGCGTAGAATGAAGGATTCATCTCGCTTAACTACAAGCCTCTATTCACTGGAAGGTGTTTGAAACCGCAGAGCACATATACAGCGTCCGGGAGTATGGAACCCCATAGGATTCCATTAGCATTACATCTTCAACTGGTAACAACTTGTTTTGTTGATTATGTATGAGAGAGGAGTTAAGAAAATATCATTCATTATTTTCATACCTTAGCATCAAAACCCGATATCATTCCGCCGTTCTTTTCATTCATAAGATAACTCAGCAGACTCAACATTTTAACATTCACAACATCTCAAACCACAAACCTCATTCGTTGCGGAGCAAAGCATGGGCATGAGCCCGTTCACAAAGCAATGTGAAATTTTAAAGTAAACAAGTCCGAAAATAGCATTTGTGATCGACCTCCTCAAGGTCGGAGAACGTCGAATAGAGGGTCCCAGTGCCTTGCTGGCAAGTTGCAAACCCGGCAGTGGAAACCCACCCAACCTCAAATCTGCATAATGTCCAGGAGCGTGCACGCACGCACGAGCATGCAGAGACCGCGTGACGCGCATTGCAGGGAGTGTTTGCATGCGAACGCCCTCCCGGGACCTTTGCGTGGGCGAGCGTTCTCCCTGCAGCATTTGCCACCAATCGATTCCGACCGACATTCGAGGCGAATAACCCACGCATGCACACGCTCGCATACACGCTTCCAGTCCCACTCCACATCCTTTTCTATACACCCCACCCCCACCCCAACCCCCTTCCACCGTCAGAGCTGAAACCGTCTCAAAATCAAACATAGATTTCTCCTTTCGTGTCCCTTCTCCCCCCACTCCTCACTCCCTCCACGCAAATTCCCCATCAAACCATCCCCCGATCGAAGCCCCTAAAGCCCGAGACGAGGGCTCCTTTTTCTGCCCCCGCCGCGGCATAGTGACCTAGTTCCAACTGCAGGCTCCATCTGCGCCTGCGCGAGTCGAGCAGAATCCCCGGATGTGCAGCTGGGGCCAGTGGCCTATAAGGCGTCCTGATACACTGCAGTCGATCTGCGGCCCATACCCCCTCATTCCCACATCCCGTCCCTCCCAGGGGAGAAGGGGGTGGTTGAAGGGGGAGGGCGAGATTATGGCGGGAGCGTGGGGAGGAGAAGGAGGAGGAGGTGGAGGAGGAGACGGCGGATCGATGAAGAGAGGGGTTGTCACAGAGCAAAATGTCTCCCAGGTCGAGGCGAGCTGTTTGCAGTGTCAGTCTCCTTCCACGTCCCCACTCGACCTGGGTGTGGTGCTGCCTGCACTGGAAGCCAGGGTCAATGCGAGGAGGAGGAGGAGGAGGAGGAGGAGGAGGAGGAGGAGGAGGAGGAGGAAGAGGAGGAAGACGAATAGGAGGAGGACGAGGACGAAGAGGAAGTGTACGAGGACGAGGACGAAGACTAGCACGAGGAGAACGAGGAGGACGTAGTGGAGTTTGAGAAAAAGAAACAGGGGGAGGAGAACCAAGACAGGAGAAGGAGGAGAAGGAGGAGGAGGAGAAGGAGGAGGAGGAGGAGGAGGAGGAGGAGGAGGAGGAGGAGGAGGAGGAGGAGGAAGCGAGAGGAGGAAAATGAGGAAGAGCCTGGGGAGGAAAAGGAAGAGTGCAGAAGCAAGAGAGTTAGGAGGAGTAGAAGGTGGAGGGTTACGAGGAGGAGGAGGGTTAGGAGGAGAAGGAGGAGGGTTAGGAGGAGGAGGAGGAGGGTTAGGAGGAGGAGGAGGAGGAGGAGGAGGAGGAACAACAGGAGCAGGAGGGGCCAATGGAGGACGACGAGGTGGTAGTGGTGGTAGTAGTGGTAGTGGTGGTCGTGGCTGTCGTTGTGGTAGTGGTGGTGGGTGGTCGTTGTGGTCGTGGTGGACGTGGTTGTCGTGGTGGTTGTGGTGGTAGCGGTGGTAGTGATGGTCGTAGTGGTCGTGGTGGCAGTGGTGGTCGTGGTTTTCGTAGTGGTCGTGGTGGTTGTGGTGGTAGTGGTGGTCGTAGTGATCGTGGTGGTCGTGGTGGTACTGTTGTTCGTGGTTGTCGTGGTGGTAGTGGCGGTGGAAGCGGTGGTAGTGGTGGTCGTAGTGGTCGTGGTGGTAGTGGTGATAGTTGTGGTAGAGGCGGTAATGGTGGTCGTGGTGGTCGTGGTGATAGTGGTGGTCGTGGGGGTAGTGGGCATTCAAACGTACTTCCAGGACCCTCAGTTCCAGCACCCCCTCGTTGGAATGGAGACATCGTTTCCTTGGACGTGGTGGTTAAAGAAAAAGCTCTGGTCGAACCATTGGAGAGAGAGAGAGAGAGAGAGAGAGAGAGAGAGAGAGAGAGGGGGGGGGGGGAGGGGGAACCACATATATACAAAAGAGACAGTAAAGAAAGACGGATGGAAGCTGAAGAGACCGAGGAAGTGGGAGAAAAAGAGCGAACAGTGGAATAAAAAGAACTCAGAAGACGCAGGAAAAGAGATAAATGCGCCATAAAAAGTATGATGAATGACAGTTGTGATGACAGGAAGAGAGAAAGATGAGAAAGGATGTGAAAAGGAAAGAAACGAGGTGTGGTGGGTTGGTGGGTGGGTGGGAAGTAAAGACGGGGGGGGGGGGTTGTGTGTAGGATGCTCTGAGTTGATAAATCTAATAGACAATCAGCTGGTAGATGCAGTTCAGGAAAAGGTGAATGAAGGAAGGTCTTCACCCTTAGGACATAACTTCATTCACGAAGTCTCCGTCCATCCCCCACCCACGTGGAGGGAGGGGATGAGATGATGGATGGGAAAGGAAGTTCTGTTCGTGACAGGCAGACGCGAGGAGGGTTGGCCATGCAGGTCGTGACCAGAATGGACAACCTCAGGGTGCGTTTTCAGACAGATGCAGACATCATGCCCAAGAAAGCCATCACTTTGCATACAGTTTGCTTCGGGGTATATGTCGCATTCTAAAAACAAAGGACAGGCATTTCAGAACGGCTCAGAATAGAACATAATTGGTTCGATAACGTCGATGCATGCCCGCGATACATGAAACTTCTCTAATAATAGCATACGTGGACCTTGGATGGAGAGAGAGAGAGAGAGAGAGAGATGGGTGTGTGTGTGTGTGTGTGTGGACAGACGGACACACACAGGGACATATGCGCACATGATTATAAGCGCACGCACACATACACTTACACAAAAAACACACAAAACACACACACACGCACACACACACACACACATACACACACGCGTGTACACCACACACTCACACACACATACACACACGCTTATACACCACACACACACACACACACATACACACACACACACACACCAACACATGCACGCACGCACGCACACACTTATACACAAATACTCAGAAGGTCAAGCAGCAAAACAAAGCAGTTCGTTTTGAAATGGCTCGAGGTCCCCGTACTTCAAGAGGATGTGTCGTGTCATGACTCTACCTGTGTTTGCATTTCACTCCGCACCCCGGGCAGGATGTGCCAACACCGTTGTGAATGCCAATGAGTTCAGACTGCACATGTTCTTCAGTTTTCAATGGAGAAAGCAGCTTTCCCCCTGTGAGTTACGTGGTAAGAATAGCCCCACCGCATCTCCCTATGTGATTCATAAAAGGCGAATATCTGGGGATACTGGCATATGATTTGCTCTTGATGGTTTTTTTTAACCAACTGTGGTCATTGTGTAGTCGACAATCTTGCATTGACTACTAAGGTTGATTAGCCGTACAATTTCTTCTATCTATCCATCTATTCATTCATCCCACATCCATCCTTTCTTCCAACCACCATCCATCCATCCATCAGCACCGTTTCTTTCTTGACAAATTCGCAATTAAGTCTAAGATTATAACGGAGCACAAAACACACTTCTGTTTGCTTTATAAATCGACTGCAACTTCGGTTCTACGGTTGCAAACTGAAACAGAATCCTCGTTTATGCTAAGCATGGTCTGCGGACTAATTTGTTCACAAAGGAGCACCATCCAACAAAACACAACCCCAAAATGATTATAGAATAATGATGAAGTCCAGTATGTTAACCTCCATAATGTGCTCCTTGGCATCAGATATATGTAAAGAAAGCCTTACTCCCTAAACGTGACATTGCATCCGAAAAGCGTGAATGCACAATAAGCGCACCACTCGACGGCACGCATCCTGAAAGTGGGGTTTTCCAAGTCGTCCCGTGTAAAAAACTAGGTCGCAGTGCAAAGGACTTTTCCTGTAAGACCAATCGTGATGTTGCAATATGTTGCGAACGAAATCGGACAACTTCCGGCAATCGCAGCATGGCTCTCATCTCCACACCTTCAGGTTTGTGAGGGAACTGGGTGTTGGAGAAGGCGCCAAACTCACCCAGAAAATGTTGTCACTGTCACGTGTCTTCCAAGGCGGAACCCATATGGTGCAGTCCACTGCACTTCCGGGATTCATGCACTGATATTTGGATGGATGGATGGATGGATGGATAGATGGATGGATGGATGGATGGATGGATGGATGGATGGATGGATGGATGGATGGATGCATGGATGGATGCATGGATGGATGGATGGATGGATAGATGGATGGATGGAGTTTTACGGCCTATCAGCTGTTTTAGGCTATTAAAGGTCATTGAGTACGAAAATCACTTGAATGATTCAGAGTAAGAGCAAATAAAGTCACGAGTTCCCTAGCAATTCGCCCCTTACGAATAGCGTAGGAAGACATGGTGGGTCTATTCGCACGCCCAACCTGCAGGAGGCACAGGGATTCAGAGCTCACAAAGAGCATAGGTCCACGATGTATAGAGAATGGGTTGTGTTGGGGAGCGAATATTTTCGGGGTTATTCCTTAGTATGAAGTTTTCTACAGGGGACAAGAAATGGGCAACCGGGTCTATACTCTTTAATGACAGACAAATTGACAGGCAGACACACCAAGGCACACAGACACATACACACACACACACACACACAATGTGCACACAAACACACGTAGACGTACAGATATTCATGTACATGGACACGTGGATATGCGAATGACCAGCTGGCCTAACTGACTGACGGATGGAGAGAGGGACGGACAGACAAATAGAAGAACAAATGGACTGATGTTCAGATGACGGAGTATCAGACAGAGAGATAAAACGGTACACAGACATGCAGATTCGTAGACATTCATGCATTCATGCAGGAAGTGAGTGAATGAAATAAGATAATGAAATATGAAGATTGAGACAAATCTGAAGAGTTTAGTTTGTGGCGGAGAATGTTCATGCCGATTGCTCAAGAAGCGAATGACTGCATGACAAGTAACGGTTTTCTGTGGAAACTATCCGTTTGGAAGCCAGAACGTACTATAATGATTGTCCAATTACTAATCTGAAAGTGAACAGAGCATGACAATTTCCTTTTCATGTCATCAGCCACACTCAGCCACGATATACCATTCAAAAACGCATCAAGAAGATCTGCGTGGGGGGCATGGTCGTTATGAAGAGGAAGACGACACGTAGAGAAGACAAAGACGGATGCAGTCACGTTCCACCTGGAAAGCAGGACAAAGGAAACACGACTGCCAGGATGACCTATTCCTCAGGAGGCGGTGTTCACTCGGTGACACAGTTGCGAGACATCCACAATATTTTTCCCCTTGGACCAGATCAATGGCGAGAAGACCACTGCGGCAGGCGCGGGAACCGGTGCACTCCCGTCTGTCCCTCTGGCGGTCCTTGCCGGCAGACGCCACTGTCCACCAATCAATATCGCTGTTGTCATTGCACTGAGGTGGCGCTGTAAGCACTTCCGATCTGGCGAAGAGGAACGCACGGGCGGCGCGATTCGCTCACACTGAAGTGGCGTACTTGGCAACACTGGGAAAGTGCATGGTGGTATAGTGATGGGGTTTTGAAACAACTGTCCACTACTCCCTTGCGATGTTTATTTTGGTTGTGTGATGTCATAATTTCTAAAATATCAGTTAGACGATTGGCGTGGTTTGACCTCGTGGGAGAGACCTCTCTGTAGCCACGTCAGGCGTTTCGTCACGTTACTCAGGCGTAATGCGGGAAATTATTTTCTCTAAGATTTTGTTAGCTTTTCTCCAAGTCCTGTCGTTTAGTTCTTAATTGCATCTGCTTTCTTATATTGGACTGAAAGCTTCATTCACAAATAAATCAAAGCCATGGTGATATGGCTCACCTTGAAAGGTTCAAGAAATTATCGGTACTGTGACGTGAAATTCAGGACGGAGAACTATTCCATCGTAAGGGGGCTTACTTTATACAATAATTGTTCATGAACAAAACATTTAACCCCTGCATTTGACGGCGGAATAACCCGACACTCACAAACTGGACGGCACAAGCCAACGCCATTTAACAGGGACAACTATTTCACCCCACACCGCTTTGGATCATCCGGGCGTCGCCACTGCTGTCGCCGTGGAGATACTGACTGCAATGTGACCTCGCTTCGACGAGGCAAACACTCGGACTGTTTTTGGCACCATCATTTGCAGTTTGGCCTAGGGTGCGGTCTCCGTGCGAGGGCGAATCTGCACTATTGCCGGCACAATTATGGTCGATTGCGGCGTGTTGTGAAACATCGGATGGTCTCCACCCAAGCTGCCGCTTGCTCTTCCTTTTATTCACTGATTCCTGACTTTGTGGGTGGAGAGAGTGAACGCGTCCTGTAATTCTGTTGCAAAAGAAGCTGACATGGACTTAGGTAGGCAAACACGAGAATCGGATGAACACGCCATGATAATGCACACACGCTAACCGTCAAACATAGATGATCCGAAAATAAAACACACCAAAAACGTCTTCTGAACACTTACACCTGGACAGGCAAAGAAGACACACAGAAGGTCGTCCAACCGCAGAAAGATTAATTAACTTGCTAAAAAAATTCCTCTTCGTTTAATTCATAAAATTAATTCTTCTAATAGTCACTACAACATAATGGATCCAAGGTAACACATTACTATATATTTCGCGATGGAAACATGTCTCGTTAGTCTCATTGTCCTCTCATCCGCGCACTCAGTGCCCCCGATTGTCAGGCAGGCTTCCACCGCCTTTTTCTCGTCCTCAATCCCTCTCTCCCCGCGTCCTGGCGACCCGTGTTGACAAGACGGCGCATCAACAGCAACATGTCCCCAACAGCGTCAGTCTCTTCATTTTCTCCGCGCCCGACCTTGCCGCAACCCACTCCAAGCTGTCCGTGCCTCACGTGCAGCTCTCTACGCCGTGCCCAAGACGAAAACAGCCTTTGTTTCTGGTGGTCGCCAGCCCACGCCTCAATAGCATCCCAGCCCACGCCAGCCTGCCAGCGTCCCTACAGACAGGTTAATGAATCGAACTCGGCCAATTTATGCAGGCGCCTGCCTGGGGAGCCCACGGGCAGTCCAGGACGAGAATATTGATCCTCTGTGTTGTGTCACCTGACCTGCAAGACTGGAATACCTGGCCCAGCCCTTGATCGATGCAGGCGAAACGTGGCGGGAAAAGAACACAAGGAAAGAGCGGGCAGTCCTGGCAGCCTTCCGCTTGCTGAGATTACGTGCTGCACGGGATGCAGTTTTTCCTGGTGCACGGTAGATGTGGTGTTACAGGCGAGAAGGAGTGTCGTGCCGTACACCTGCCTTGTGCAAAGACGAGCTTTACATTTGATCTGACAGCCATCGCTCAAACATAAGGAAACAACTTTCTGCGTATTTTTTGTCTTAATATTTGTGCAAAACTTTTCGATTTTTCGGAGACGTTTTTGAACGACGTTCATAATGCCGAGGGTGAGAAAGGACAATGCGGAATTTTAAGACATGATGATTCTTTCATTGTGAGATCACCTCGCATGCTCTCGGACAAATGTTGGCTAACAACGACATAATTATCACGAACAGTTCCACAGAATTTCACGCTGTCAGTTCAAGCTGCCACGGAGCATGCTGAACATCGTCATGAGGATTCGAAATAACGATTTAAAAGGAAAAAAACACCGTGTCTCAGTATTTGTATGAATAGTCCGGACTACGGTTTGTTTTCATCCTTTCATCCCCCTTCTCTCTCTCTCTCTCTCTCTCTCTCTCTCTCTCTCTCTCTCTCTCAGAGTCGCCCTTATTAGAATACTATCTCCGTGTCACCTCTTCGACTGCAACACTTCATCACA
>JAWQFJ010023711.1:27500-35000 GCA_034096865.1 Theodoxus fluviatilis | reverse complement strand
TCATTTTTCCTGTCTGCACCTGCTGACCTCATCACAATATTAAAATGAAGAGACTTTCGAGAAATGGTCCAAAATTGGACTGCATGCACGATTTTTTCTGTATAACGATGAAATTTCACGCGAGATCAATGAGTGGTAAAAATAAGATGTGTTGTCAAAAGAGAATAGTCTCTGTACAGTTGGAGACATTCACTAATAACACAATTCGTCACTTCCAAATGATGTTGTGGCATTTTGATTGTCATAGCGCAAATAGTGAAGTTTGACGCATCCTCGTTTGTATGTGATATCACAGTGGGTGAACTTTCCAACCATTTCCTGTTCAAGCGGCGCGAGTGTGCGCATGGAATGCGGTGATTAACCTTATGTAACCACAAAACGCCCACACCTGCATGAGTCTAGCGCTTTGGGATTTCACTAGAAGGATACTCTGCTGGACCGATTAGACTGGTGTATAAATGTAACTAAAATTAAACTAGTTCAGGATAGTGACATCATTTCTCCGCCCTCCATTTTGAATAAGAGTATGTGTTTCCGTGCAAAGGTAGACATGCAAAAGACGCATCGATTCCTGAATTTCAGAAAAGACACGATGAGTTTGCATTACTGTACGATGTATTTGTGTAAAAATAAATCATTAAGCTTCCTCTCATCATTAGTCATAACTGAACACGCCGCTCTGCCATCCTGTCGAAATGAGCAGATATTCACACTGGATATTTTATTCAAATGAACACAGAAGCATTCATCCAGCGGTACACATGATTCACGAGCGTCTCATCAAAATAAGAAGGCATCTTTCCTTACCATTCGCTGCTTTCGAGATCCACTGATATACATACTGAACACACGCCCATCTCCGTTAGGGGGGAGGGTGATACATGTTCGTCTGTCATACGTCCACTCTTGGGACGTCCTTAATTAAGCAGGGTGAGTGTCATCGTCTCCTGTACGAATTCCACACCAAACATCTTGAAGAGATGGAGGTGACGGAAAAACTCTCCAAGAATGCCGTGGTGATGAATGTGGAGGAAGGAGCCTCGCTATGCAAATGCCTGTCCGTCTCTCCGCGCGCGCCGTGTAGTGTAGTCATCGCCAGCTCCCTTTGCCCCCAGCATGCGTCCTCTCCGACACTCACGTTCTGCTTAATCTGCGTCACAACCAGAGCTCCAGTGAGGACGCTCGATTTGCACGTGTCTCCCCCGTGACGAAGTGCCCTCAACCTCAGCTGAGATAAACCTTCCGTGTAACACGACGTTTTTGGTTGCGTGACCTATGTACGTTATGCATACTTCTAACAGTTGAGGACACCGAAAAGAGACGCAACCAGAAGGGGATTTTGCGACGTCTGTGCACGTCGCATTACTTCTTGCACGACTTGAGCACCAAGTTCCCAGTGCACGCTTGCCCTCGAGGTATTCACGCTCATCAGCAGCGTCGTTAATAGGTATAATTAAGGTTCAAAGTCCAAATGATTATGACTCTTTTAGGGATTCTGATGCGTTAATCAAAATGCACTTACGCTGCGGTGATGAATGGGGTCTATAAAGACGGCTTTAGGTATGCCAACAATGTCTTTAGTGAACATGTGATGGAGTCCGAAAGAGCCCAGGGCACCCTTTGGCCATAAAGCACGTCGCCGAAACTGCCTTGATGCGACGGAAATGGGTTTCATATGCACTTATGCCCTCATAGTATTTATGGCACGACCTTACAAAACTTCTCGCAGCGTCTGAGGTCAGCTTGCTCACTACGGTAAGCAGACACGGAGTAGAGGCTGGAATGAAGAAAGTATTAAACACTTTAGATGAGGTTTATCATAGAAAATTGTGTACTGAAAAAAAATGGAGAATGATAACTGGAATAAGAGACAGAGACATACATTTTGCAGAGACGAAACAGCACCATAGATAGCTGGACGGGTGCCAATATGATCTGTTATGAGGAAGATGGGTGGGAAATTGTTGACAGTGATTACATGTAGACTAGCTCATATTTTGAGACTTTGGTTTCCCGACTTTGGTTGTTTCAGGCTAGCAGCTTATAATAATCCAAGACTCTCAATAATTTCGACGAAACGCTAAAATACAGCGAATTCAAGACGGAGAGGGTATTGGATATGCAGACAGAAAGAAAAATGGCAAGTTGTAAGATGACACAATTCCAACCACAGGGAAAACTTTTTAGGATAAAACAGACGATCTCATCATCGTGTGTGTGTTTTTTTAATACCATGACATAACTATGAAATTCTTTACAAATCCAGATACCTATACTGCAGAGCGTTGTAAAATATGTCTCATTTTACTCATTTAGAGATGTCATCGTATTTCGTAAAGGCAATCTTTGTACAGGTCATTGCGACTGAATGTCGATGATAGGAAACAGAACTCAAGCATGAATAACAACCAACATTAAACGACCCCGTCCAGTTCACCCCCATTCACTCGTTAGAGGGTCCCTGGACTGTCCAAGACTTCATGACTGTGAGGCTGTGTGCCATAAAACCGCCTAGGTCAAGGACAACAGAATCATTCACAGATCCATGCCCGAGCTCTGCGCACTGCAAGAGGACACTGGAGTCAAACCGGGCAAGGAGCAGTTACGAGATGTATGGGGACATGGACATCTGATCGTGACGCGTGTGGCAAGAGATCGCATAAGGCAGCGTCCATAATGATATCTGTCCATTATCTTTCTCTGCTTGGGGAACACAACTCCTGGGGGCTACTGAACATGCAGATGGTTGCAGGGCTTAGACACATAATGAAAACTGAAAGGCAGTATTTTTTAAAAGATCGCATTTGGCACTGGTCGAACGAAGGACACAATTTTAGCTAATATGTCTTCTTCAACGAAATGTTAAACAACAATTTCAATAGCTATGAAAGGAAATAGATATTACCATGCGTTGTTTGTTGTCCGCGCATTTGAACGCAAGAGCAGATTATCATGATCAGAAGTAATGGACAGTTTTACGAAGAGTATCTAACCCGTGTGTAGTATTGTATTAAGTCTATTGATGCAGCTTGTATGGAGCCAAAGTCTGCACCGCACATTACTTCAGTTGTCTTCCGTGTTACATACCGCGATGTACATGCCCCGCAACGCGTGTTCACCTCACTAGTTGAAAGGTTATTTTGAAATCCAACTACTTATACTTCCCGAAAATTATTCAACGACTTGATTAATAATCGAGTGTATCTCTAAATCATCCAACCTAACAGACTCGAACATCGTTTCTCCTCACTGGGCACTTGTTCCTCAATAGCTCGCCTGGATATGAACCCAGGAACACACGTTAAATCAAGGAAGAACCTAGGGGTGGTCAAAGCGAGGGAGAAATGGGGGCGGGGGGATTGTTGACCAGGGAGGAGGAGGAGGAGGCAAGATGGCGGGATGGGGGTGGGGATGTGAGGGGGTGGGGATGTGAGGGGGTGGGGATGGGAGGGACGGGGGGAGAGCAGAACGCCCGAGTGAGTGCTGTAGCCTCCGGCTGGCTTTTGCCATGTCAGGACATTCCCGGCCACCACCAGAGGTCGCCTCGGCAGTCATGTGACCTTCCCTGTCGGAGGTCACACATACGGGTCGTGCGAACGTATGCTAAAGCTGCCGAGACAGGCCGCAGCAGGGTTTGGGATGGGAAGGAGAGAGAGAGAGAGAGAGAGGGGGGGGGGGGGGGGGGCAGAGGGAGGGGGAGAGAGAAAGGAAGAGAGAGAGAGACAGAGAGAGAGAGAGAGGAGAGAGGAGAGAGAGAGAGAACGAACGAACGAACTTTATTTTACAAGGTATTGAATTAGGCAGTAGTGCCTTGCTTACATTCAGCCCTTGAGGCAAAATATTCAATTGTGGTAAGAGAGAGAGAGAGAGAGAGAGAGAGAGAGAGAGAGAGAGAGAGAGAGAGAGAGAGAGAGAGACAGAGAGAGAGAGAGGGAGGGAGGGGGGGGGGCTGCGGGGAGGAAGGGAAGAGAGTATGAGAGTAAGAGGGAGGGAGGGAAAGAGGGAGAGAGAGAGAGAGAGAGAGAGAGAGAGAGAGAGAGAGAGAGACAGAGACAGAGAGAGACAGAGAGAGAGAGAGTCTAATTATCGCAAGAATTATACATGTACACATTTTTAAGCATACTAAAATGGGTAGATAGTGTACCAGAGAAGCAAAATTCAAATATGGAACTTGACGTAACTACAATGACATATACATAAAAAAACAATTTTCTAAACATCCAAATGTTAAAAACAAATAACATACATGTAGGCCAAAGCCTTTTGATGTACACTCCCTCCCCTACTCCCCCACCCCCAATCAGCCGGAACCCCTCCAATAGTTCAGCCAGGGGTGGCCTGAAGTAAGCATATGTGAAAAATGGACAATATAGGATACACACTTAGCCGTTCCACTGTCTAGACGTCGGATGAAAGCGTGGAAAACTATGTCATAGGATGATGCCTGAGAATAGTGCGAATTTTGTCTTTGAACATAGGCAAAGACTTGATACATTTTATGTCATCAGGCAGTGTATTCCACAGAGCAGCCCCAGAGTAAGATAGGCTCGATTTGAACAAATCGATGCGAGGCTGAGGCAGGAGAAATTTGTCATGTCCTCTGAATGATGACTGCTCAAATAGTTTGGTTAGATATTCTGGTGTTCGGCCATCTTTTACCTTTTTCACAAGCACACACTTATTGAGCTGCAGATGCTTATGGAGAGGCAAAATGTCAAGCATTTCCATTTTCTTTTCAGTGCTGAGAGATTTATTTGGGATCATAAGCTTAGAAGCTCTTCTGTATAGTGAATTAACTCTCTTCAAATTAGCTTCACTACAGTTATCCCACAATGTTGATGCGTAATTGATGTGTGATACGATGTGGGCACCGAAACAGATTTTGTAGGTTTCCGTGTCTACAAAGTGCCTCAGCTTTGACAGTAGAAAGAGATTGCTTAAAAATCTTTTGCACATCAGATTTATGTGTGAGTTCCAGTCTAACTGTTCGTCAATCATCACCCAAGCACTTTGTGTTCTTTCACCTTTTCTATCGGCCCAGCATCAAGTGAGAGTGGGAGTGACAAAGGATGTTTTTGCCTTGTGGTTATCACCATATACTTGGTTTTGGACGGGTTGAGGACCATACGATTTGACAGACCCACCACACGGCTGATTCCTTGACGAGGTGTGGTGGCTTGAGTACCTCCATGACCCGGAGAGCCAGGCCAGGGGGAGTGTCAAAACTTCCAACTCTTTTGGTAGCGTTTCGCATACTGGACGGGTCAAAGGGTAGAGGTCAGACAAATATCAGCCAACTCTCCTCGAGTGTAAGGGATATGAGAAGGATCACTCAGACAGAAAAACCATGGGCAGACTTGGGCTCATCAGCCATGGCAGGCAGCCAGTCTAGGGGAGGGACCCCCGAGACACGTTCTATGGATAAAGACGGAGATGCAGGACCCTGTGGTGCCGTCAAACCTCTGCATCACGCAATACGCATCGTGATGAATTGCGCGCGGTCAACTTCACGATGTTGTGCTCGTCCTCTGGGGTTCTGCCGGGGAGGAAGAGTGCCGGGCCTACAGCCTCGAATGGGCCCACCCTCAGCTACCAGAGATCACCTCGCCTCTGGAGGAATGTCTCCATCGGCCACCTTGTCGGCCTGGCATGCGTCAGGGTGGATGGCCCGTTCCGGAAGATTTGAGAGACAGGTTGGTGATGGCCAGTTGTTCAGTAGCATATACATTTTCAGTCTGGTCAGGAGCAGCAATGGCAGGCTTATGTTCGTATTGTTCAGTAGAGCTCGCCCATGTGTTTATCATTGGAGGGATGAGTGCCGAGTCCTTCAGCTCCTTCACTATTTCACAGAGTAGTCGGACTCCGTGGCTGCCCAAGCATCACACAGTACACCTTGTATGAGACAGGAGCCTGCCTTGTTTCTCGTTTGTTTTGTGTAGTACAGTGTGATGGTGATGCACTTGCGCTCGCCCTTGAACACCTGTACACATGACTTCCCTAGATTTGAACGGAGTAGGGTGCTTTCAGTGCAGAGAGGGAGGTCTAAATTTTTGTGTTCCCTGACTTCTTCTTCTTCTTCTCGTTCGCAGCGGTTAGACGGTCAATCCGGTATGGGCAATGAATGTCGTCGTTTTCTGTTCTCTGTCTACACCTCTCCAAGTTGAACGGAATTACCCCCTAGTGTGTTGGACCTGCTGAACATAGCGTATTGCAAGAGCGTTACGCCAGCGTAGGACTGTAGAGATATAAGGGGCAACAAAGATCTTTTGGTTGTTCTCTCGTGGCATGAAGAGTAGTCTCCTTTGAATCATGAATGGAGAGTTCATTCAGGCTCTGTTTTGTTTGAGACAGTGAAGAACATGGTGCTTTTGACCGACGGTGGAGAGAGATGATGGGTTTTCAGCCTGGCACTTGCTGCCTGTGGACCACAGTGATAAATAATATGTAGATTCTCATGGAAGTACATACTCACATGTATCTGGTTGCAGCCAAGAATGACCAGAGAGTGAGTGGCTGAGTCCTAGAGAGTCTGTTGGACGGATCATCTATCAGTATCGCTCCAGCATTTCAAATGTTGGTACCACAATAACGTAATGCTGACCGAGATCTTTAAACACCTTTGATTAAAAGGAGTTAATGGATACACAGACGTGTGAAGAGAAGATCATAATTTCTCGTAAACTGACGACTGGAAGGAGTTTTCGGAGTCGGTCAAATAGCTGTACAGCGCGGTAATTTTGAACGAAGCATCATGGCTACTAGAGCGACGAAATCGTTGGCCAACTTGTAGTGTCCAATTATAAATATGAGAAACAGTCATTACTCACAATCTGCGAAGAAGGCGATGTAGCACACACTTATGGAGAAGTTGGGAGTCTGATCTGGGAAATTCCGGCCATTTGAAGAGGATCTAACGGTAGAAAACTTCAGAGCTCGGAGCAACACGTCCACACTCCCCCAGAGAGAGAGAGAGAGAGAGAGAGAGAGAGAGAGAGAGAGAGAGAGAGAGAGAGAGAGAGAGAGAGAGAAGAGAGAGAGAGAGAGAGAAGAGAGAGAGAGAGAGAGAGAGAGAGAGAGTCTGAACGTGACATGTCACTTTCTTTCTCTACGATTTTGTAAAATAATTTAATTGACTTCAAGCTTGCATGCGATGTTTAGATGGCTTCTCCATTGCTATCTTGAACTCTGTTTGCTTACGAACAATCTGCTTAAAAGTGTAGGTCCGTGTGTGCCTGACGGTTTTGTGTTCCACATGCACAAACAATACATTTATATTTGCTTGCAAGCTCATGCAAGCTTAACTGTTGCGCACAAACGCGCACGCACACACGTACACACATGAAAGCACGCACACATACGTTTTATCTCTATTGTCGAAGTCAAACCCAAATCAATATGATATATCGTGGTCGCAGTGATTGTGATGGCGTTGGTGGTAATGATGGTGGTGGTGGTGGTGGTGGAGGTGGTGGTAATGATGGTGGTTGTAGTGGTCATGTT
>JAWQFJ010023711.1:17500-22500 GCA_034096865.1 Theodoxus fluviatilis | reverse complement strand
TGCCTTTTCTGCGATGTACTAGATGACGAAAACCATTTTCTGTTAGACTGTGATGCTTATAGTAAATTGAGAAATAAATGGTTCACACAGTATGTACATCCGAGCTAACGGAGACTTAAGATGGCTGATCAAAGGAACAAATGCTCGAATGACAAGAATTGTTTTAAAGAAACTTCTACACCTTGAAATTCGGAGATATAACATGCGATAGATGATCCCAATATCACCAATAATCTCTGTAGCTTTAACCATGAAATAACTGTATTCTGCTAAAACGTTAAAATTTAGAGAATTATGTAAGACTGATGTACTGCTGTCTATCAGACAAAAGTAATTTAACGGGCTGTTGACCTACACATATACATGTAGTTCCGGTAATTTCTCTCTGTGTCTTTCTATCTCTCTGTTTCTCTACATGTCTGTCTCTGTCTGTCTGTCTGTCTGTCTGTCTGTCTGTCTGTCTGTCTGTCTGTCTGTCTGTCTGTCTGTCTGTCTCTCTCTCTCTCTCTCTCTCTCTCTCTCTCTCTCTCTCTCTCTCTCTCTCTCTCTCTCCCCACTATCTGCCAACGGCTTGTCAGACGCGCCGAAAATCTCTAGCTGCTGGACCAGACACTCTTCCTGGCCTTGACCTTGCTCCGTAAGGCTCCCAGAGCAGCTGATCTGCATTTGCAGCCATTTTTGGCCTGTCAGGTTCGCCTTCACCTCGGCCTGTCTCGGACGCCCTGCCTACTCAAGTCTGTAGAGTTCCTGCTGTGCTTGTGTCTGGAACTGTGTGTTGTCGCGCCAGGAAGCAGGATTACTGTCTGTCATCTCAAAACCCCAGTGGAAAATCCGCGTCCGTAAACACAGTCTAAACTCTGACGACGTGAAGGCGAGTGCAAGGTCATACTTGTTGTTTAGTGAGATTTGACTGGCAAGATTTTATGTAATGGATACTTTTTTGTTGGGTGGTGGTGGTGGGATGGGATGGGGGTGGGGGTGGGGGGTTGAAAACTGCATCAATACAAGCGAAATTGTTTGTACAAGATCGTATGATGAAAGAGAGTACATATATTCTTGCTTTAGCATTGTTGATGACAGGCGTAACGACAGACACAGTTTGTCTGCACCGTTAAATTGAGACTGTCGACCTAGTGAACGATGCAGTGACGAAAATGTAACTGTATGTATGTCAAATAGGAACACATCTACTAGCTTTATCATTCAAGATGGACGACATGATGACGAGTTTGATGAAAAGGAAATAAGCGAGTCAAATATATATAAAAAAGACGGATGACAGGACCAACTAGAATGCCAATAACGACAATGATAGGTTCAAGGATGCCTTGGTCTTACATCTTTCTCATTTAATAGGATTTTATAAACAAGCGTTACACTGTTTCATTCCGGTTAACTCTATATTCACCTTGTAACAACATCCATTGGTTCATCTGTTACTGTATCATCCTGCAGAAGTTGTTGAGCGGTGTGTTTTTTCCCTGCTCTTTTCTGTCACCGCAGCCATCATATGACTATGGCACTGTCGTTCAGCAGCAGCGCTAAATTCTTAGGCTGCCCTCAGAAGATGAGGCTTGATTATTGTACATGTAAGTTGTGACAGGCCAGAGGCCTAACAAATAAACTGTTCGTTCGTTCTCTCTCTCTCTCTCTCTCTCTCTCTCTCTCTCTCTCTTCTCTCATTCTCTCATTATCGTTCCTCTTACTTTTCTTCTGCATTGCCCCCACTCCCACCTACACACCCACCCACTCAATCCCCTTAACTCCCCACCATCCCCCCATCCGCCTACCTTGGGTTCCTCCTTCCCTCCCGACCCCTAATTATTTTTTCCTTTCCCAAGGCCCACCCCCACCGCAAATCCATAGTCCCTCTTTCCCACTTCCCCCTACCTGTCTCTATCACTTTTTCTCATATCTCTTTCTTCGTTAGTCAGCATCTTGCCACCCTTGGCTCGAGCTGCACTCTTACCTCTTTTTCAACCTTTACCTCATTACCTTCATGCCGTGGGGTGGGGGATTGTGGATGGGTGGATTGGGGTAGGGGATGCGGGAATACCTCAATCCTGATCCCCACCCACCTTGGCAACTTCACACTCATCACGAGGTCGGCGCAGTGACACAGGAAGGATAGTTCCATTTTTAGCATCCCCCCACGCACCACGTGTCGTGCGTGCCATTCTTCGAAGAAGAGGATCTTGGCGCGGCACAGAGTCTGGGACGTCTTGGAGAGGTGGAGACAGCCTTTCTTGGCAGGGCGTCTGGCTTCCCAGTCACCGTCGTCTGGCGCTGTCCCAAGACCAGGAAGGCACGACAAACTCATTTGTCGGGGCAGAAACAGAGCCATTGACACAAACGTCGCATTTAAAGAGCTTTGGTTGGTGTGCACTTGGCTCTCTTGCTAGTGGCCATTTCTCTACTACCTTCTTTGAGGGACATACTTGTGTCTTGAGAAGATCACTAGAACAAAGTGCTGTAACAAAAAAACGTGCGCTGCATGAAGAATGTGAGCAAGACATTGCTGATGCTAGATGCGCAGTGCGATCTCTCTCTCTCTCTCTCTCTCTCTCTCTCTCTCTCTCTCTCTCTCTCTCCCCCTCTCTCTCTCTCTCTCTCTTTCTATCTCTCTCTCTCTATTAATATATATATATCCCCTCTCTCTCTCTTTCTGCTCTCTCTCTCTTCTCCTCTCTCTTTCTCCTCTCTCTCTCTCTTTCTCTATCTCTCTCTCTATTAATATATATATCCCCTCTCTCTCTCTTTCTGCTCTCTCTCTCTCTTCTCCTCTCTCTTTCTCCTCTCTCTCTCTCTCTTCCTCTTTCTCTCTCTATCTCTCTCTCTCCTCTCTCTCTTTCTCTCCTCTCTCTCTCTCTCTTTCTCTTCTCCTCTCTCTTTCTCCTCTCTCTTTCTCTCTCTCTCTCTCTCTCTTCCCCTCTCTCTCTCCCCCCCCTCTCTCTCTCTTTCTATATATATCTCTCTCTCTCTATTAATATATATATATATCCCCTCTCTCTCTCTTTCTGCTCTCTCTCTCTCTCTCTCTCTTCTCCTCTCTATTTCTCCTCTCTCTCTCTTTCTCTATCTCTCTCTATCTCTCTCTCCTCTCTCTCTTTCTCCTCTCTCTTTCTCTCTCTCTCTCTCTCTCTCTCTCTATATATATATATATATATATATATATATATATATATATATATATATATGCCAGTAATGTCGCTAAGGGAAGATTAAAAACATCTCTGTTGTCATTATGACTTTATCAACATAATTTCGAAGCGCAAGGCTGAGTTTGTTTTTAATTGTTTTCATCCCGATTTCAAAACGACTACTAAAGCATTTTAGAGGACCTCAAACAAAAATTCATAAAGCAGCATATAAACTAAAAAGGTCGATGATATCGCCATGTGCAAACTGTGTTTACTTCACATGTTTGTATTCTGACCCAGAAAATATCAAATAAAACAGACTGGAAAAACAGCTGTTTACGTCTTAGAAAGCGGACTTAAAGGACTATCAAAAGTGCGACCGTTTTGGTCTTTTTCTCTTCTTTTTTTTAAACAACCGTCCTGTTTCCCGCGAATCTATGGCTACTTCGAACATAGACGATTTGAGGGTAAGGCGATTGATTACACTTGTTTGGATCGCTCAGATTGATGCCCAGGCGATGCACATAGAGCCGATTTCCTGCACGCCACAGCTCCCTGAGGAGGTCTAATTCTTGCAGTTAATTCTTACAGCTATTTTCAGCGCTGAGTTTTCTCTCCTCCTCCTCCTCCTCCTCCTCCTCCTCCTCCTCCTCCTCCTCCTCCTCCTCCTCCTCCTCCTATTATTATTAGGGACGTTGGCTGGGATGATAGCTGCTAATGCAGGGAAGCAATGCAGTCCACATAGACACGTGCTATGCAAAGGTTATTTACAGTGCACCCTGGGATGAGGTATATTATTTTCGACATCACCAGAGCTTTTCGGTGCAGACGATGAATCCAGTCATCGGACTCGCTCGCCACAGATAGCATGTCCTGAACGCATCGATACACGGCAAGGAATTCACAGTCTTTTCGATCTGTATCACGCAATGTTATACGCACGAAACGCACAGAAACATATGTAAAGACACATATAGTGCGTGCAAATACTCACATTCGTGCACGATATATCCTTATAACGTGGCTTACTTTTCCTTCAGCAAAAATCTAGCAGCGTGTAAAGAAAAATAAACATTTGCTGAAATAAAGAATTAAAAAAAAACTACGCAATATACTAGAAGATTATAAAGAGTTATAGAGAAAAACCCTCACTAACAATTATGCACGCAGAAACCTTGAAGTAACGTTAAGGCTTTGTTTCTTTGTTTCAAATCTTTCCTCATTCCAAGTTCAAATGTAAATTTGAAGGCGGGGGGGGGGGGGGGGGGGGGGGTGGGACAGCTGCAAAGTGACGGTTACTGACCATCTTTACGATATCCCTCCCAGAGTGAATGGTCTGATATAAACATGCTCAAGTGAGTAATTTACACCATAGTGGCCACAATGATTTTCACCTTAAAGTGAAGCACAGCCTTTTATAAGGGACATGACTGCGGTGGTCGTTTGATAAGGCTAATCTAGATCCTTGCTCTGATAGCTCTGTCTCTCTCTCTGTCTGTCTGCATCTCTCGCTCTCTCTTTCTTTGTCTCTCTCTTTCTTTGTCTCTCTCTTCCTTTCTCCCTCCCTTCATCTCTCTCTCTCTTTCTCTCTCTTTCTCTCTGTCTCTCTCTTCGTCTCTCTCTCTCGAAGATTGTGTCACCACCGAGGTAGGCTGTGTTTGTTCTGAGCTTCTGTTTGACAAGCCGTACGACTGGAATGTCCGAGTACCGGAGCGCCATGCATGAAGGATAAGGTTTTGCCTACCATCGTGCAGAATGCGGTGAGAGAACTTGCAAAAACTCATGATTTGAAAAACTAGTATATAGAGGCAAATTATGACTGCAGAACGGTAACTCTGATATGGATGAGTCCATCAGAGA